>WBNM01006289.1:1120153-1332901 GCA_013399055.1 Ramphastos sulfuratus | reverse complement strand
GTGCCATGGTCTAGTCTCGAGGTCTGTGGTAATGGGTTGGACTTGATGATCTTTGAGGTATCTTCCAACCTTGCTTATACTGTGATTACTCCTGATCCAGACCAGGATGCTGTTGGCTTTCTTGGCCACCTGGGCACAGCTGCTGTCCACCAGCACCTTCAGGGCCTTTTCTGCCACTTTTGGCTTTCCAACCACTCTTCCCCAAGTCTGTAGTACTGCATAGGGTTGTTGTGACCCAAGTACAGTAGCAACAGACCTGTATGAGAAGTGGCATTTTCCATCATAAAGAAGTGTAACTTTTCCTGAAAAACAGATTCACTTCCTAATGAAAAAGTTAGATAATGTAATTTATTTATTTTTCTGCTTGTCACACTTTCATAATATTCAAGAATAAGCTAAATAAAGTTCTCCAGATACTTTTGGTCCCACCACTCCGGCTCTCAGAAATCCCTGGCAGCTCTTCTACCAGGCTGTGAAAGAACCAAGGGTTAGAAACGCTGGGGGCCTGGCTCCGCAGCAACCCACCAGGCAGGCGGCCAAGGAGCCAAGTAAACTGGCAGGAAACCAGGTAGGTTCCTGATTAAACTTTTGCTGAGACTGACAAATTCCCACAGACATTTTGATTTTAATCAGCATTTTCTGACTGAAAACATTCTAGCAAGAAAGTTGTATGAGCTCTAGGCAAGTGCAACAGGGCAGGCATAACTGCTGAAATGCCACCATTAAAAAGGAAATAAAGGCGNCGCACGCCGCGGACATAGTGACAGGACAGCCTCAGCCTCCCGAGGGAAGCCAGCACCGTCCGAGTGCCAGTTGTGCGGTCACACACCATTCTCCCACCGCCTCCGGTCCTACCTGCCGCCCCCGCCCGACCGCAGCCCACCCGGGATCGTGGGTGTGCAGCCCTAACGGAGCCTGCGAGCTCCCGCTCGCCTTCGCACCACCCACAGCTTCCCGAGCAGCCTACGGGCACCCTTCTTCCCTCTGCCAAGGCGAACCTCCGCACCCTGCTGCCCTCTGTCTCTCTCGGTAGCGCGGCCGCAGCCGCACCGCACCACCTCGAGGGTTCCCCCGCGTTTTACACCCCTCACCCGCGTACCCCAGCATCTCCTACCCCATGTTCCCCCAGCCCGCCGCCGCCTCCCGGCAGCCCCACCGCGGGCGCAGCGCTGCACAGCCCCTCGTGCCCCAACATCCAGGCCAGGTCCCGGTGGCCCCCACCGCTCCACATGCCTGCCCTGCCTTGCCCTGCCGTGCCGCGCCCGGTGCACTGACCTGGACGCGCAGCGCCATCTTCCCGAGCGGCGCCGGGAGCAGACCGCGGGGAGGGGCCGCAAGGCCTGGCCGGGGCTAGGGGGCAGTACCGAGCCGAGCCGAGCCGAGCCGCCCCAGGGCCGGGCCCGTGCAGGGGGCGGCCAACGGGGCGGAACCGCAGAGGCGGCAGGAGGAGCGGGGTGTGGCCGAGCGGGGCGTGCCGGGGCGCGGCGCAACGTGGTGCGGCAGCGGTGTTAGGCGCGGCACCAGCCCCGCAAGGGTCAGGGCCAAGAGCAAGGCCGAGGCCGCCTGGGACAGGGCGCCATTTTGTCCGTGCAACTCCTTATGCGTCCCCTCCTGGTCCCAGCAGCCAAGCGGAGGAGTTTCTCCTGGCCGAAAGCGCTGTGGTTTTCAGGAGATACCGCGTCTCAGTGCAGCTCTAAATCTATATTTGGCTTTGCACAATGTGGATTAATTTACAGTTTTCAAAGAATTTGGTCTCGGATTGTGACATTCCTAGCGACAAGAAAGCTTTCCTCAGCGAACGTGGGAGCTTCAGATCACACCGCCTATGAGAGATTCTAACGATACTACCATTTTAAAGCCAGCAGCTCAAAAGTTGCATGGGTGTAATTTCCTGTGGAAATGGAAGCTACTTTAGACCTGCAATGAAGAAATGCATTGGGTATATTCCTAGCTGTGTTCACCTTACAACAGTGGGGTTGAGGAACAGTTATGACAGTCTTAGTGTGGCAGGAAAAGTAATATGTATCTACATGAGCAGCTGAATGACACCATCAGTGAACCATATGCTTTTGCACAAAAGACCTTCATTATTAGAGAATGGTGGAAAATGGTTTTAAATGGAGTTTTCTGTTCTTTTGGTCTCAATTAACTCTGGTGGCTGCCAATGGATGGTTCCTGAAAAGCTGGTTTGGATTACCCAGCCCCCTAATGAGTGCCCCACTCCTGGCATATACCTTAAACCATTTTTTATCCTTTACCCTGTGAAGAAATAAAACATTTATCTATAGAAAGAAAGGAAAAGTCACAAAACATACCAGGCGCAGAATAAAGGGGTTGGTGATACACACAGAAGGGAACCTAGAGGAGAGCAAGAGGGTCAGATCAGAGCAGAGAAGTTCCCATTTTGGGAGACTTCCTACTGCAAACTGAAAAGCCAGAAGCAGCTTGCCAATGCAGGTCAAAAAGGTAAGAGGAAGCCCTTGCATATCTTTCAAAGACCTAGACCCTATGAGCAGGGCCTCAGCTCTAGCAATGACTCTGAATCCTGCTTCAGGTGATGGGCCGTTGCCTAGGGTGTGCTGCTAAGCTATGCAAAGACATGCAAAAATGAGGTTAATAAGTTAAACAGTTCAAGAGCTGAGCATAATCTATGGGCAATGCATGTAGCAAAGCGTGAGTGAGAACTGGTGGTTCTGCAGCCCGTTTCCAGCTTGTGTGCAGTGCGTATGTTTTTTGGTACCCAGGAATGCACCTTCCCCCTAGTCTGAGCCTCTATTCTGTGTTGACAGACGAGTAGGGACAGAAGTTGAGAGCACAAAGCTTGTACCAGGAGGCAGGCAGGGAGCACTTGCTCAGCTGTGTGCTCAGCTGCACAGTGCAGCCATGCGACTGTGCCTCATTTAATCATCACTTGAATCATTTTAATCTGTGAGACATGGGCAGTTGCATTTCTATATCCCATTTCTGTTGACTACAGCCTGGTTATTTTAAGGGGGAAAAAAAATTGGTCTAGCTAAAGAATTCCTAGACTAATACTTGACAAAACTCCTGAGATTTAACACAGCAAGGAAGAATATTAGATTGTGAAATTACCTCTCGGACTATGTCTGACTCCCAACCCAAAGCTGCATTGAGGAGTGCAATTGATTTAGGAATTTTTATACAATCCCTTTATCTTTACATGAGAGAGCCGAGTGACAGTGACACAGTGAGGATGCCTGTGCGACAGGCATTAACAGGAGGAAGTTGTGCCATGAAATTCAGACTGGCTTCCAGGGACTGTAACAACAAAATTCTTGCAGTGGTCAGTGGAAGCTGAATTGAAGAAGGAGTTTCGGCCTGGGACTTCCCTATAACGTTCATATACATGTTACAGCTCAAGTCTGTCTCATTTTCTGCAAAGTGGAATAAAACCAACTTCCCGACTTTGCTGTTACTTTGGATTAGGTGAATAGATCTGTTGCTACAGGCAATGCATACATAATTAGATCCATTAATTTACCACACTGCTTAGAGAGAGCTGAGTCTTCTCCATGCTTTTTTTTTTAATTTAGTTTTAAGTAATTTGATTAAAGTATATCAGCAAAACCAGCCATTTCTGTCTCCCCTCAAAAAAAGAACTAGCAGGCATTCAGGGTATCGGTGTTCCTCCTGGTTTTGCATCACACCAGAATTTTTGCTAAAAATGCAATTTTCTTACTGAAGAGAATGCCTTATAATTTACCAGTTATTAAATACATAGAGACAAATGCAATACCCTTTGTTCTGACCAGGTTATTTTTTTTTTAAATAGACATAGTCCATCAGGCTGAACGCTCACAGATTGGCATTTATACTGCATTTTTTCTCATCCAAACATTCTCTTTCCCCCTCTGTTTTTCATTTTACATTAACAACAGCAAAAGGCCCTGAAGAATTCTAATTTATTTCTCTGGCTAATGATTTCCAGATTATTTTCTCTGCCATGTACCAGTCTATGCCAGTATATATTGCCACAGTTTAGTGATTGCTTTAGTAATCTAATTAATTCATTTGCAATGCAGATCGTGAGTATTTGTCTGCAGATTAAATAGTTCCATAAAAAAACACCCACTTAAAAAAAAAAAATCAGTAATTTCTACCAGACAATTTTATGTTCAAGTTAATATACAGTGGATAAGGTCAAATAATAATTAGACATATCACTAAGAAGACCAGGAAGAGTCCATAACAACAAAATCAGTAGTTGAATATGAAGCCATTTCTTACAGCTAATTAAAACTAATTAATCTTTTCAAAGACACAATGGCATGTTTTCTGCTCATAAGTTAACAATACTCCAGGAAATTTGAACCAAAATAAATTATTCCTTGCTTGTTTGCTACCTGGACAAAGATCAATAATACCTCGGGGCAAACACAGTCTATAGCCAATCTCTTTGTGTAATTCAAATTGAAAGAGAAAATTTGCCTAATGGCAAAAAAACCACAAAGCAGCTCATTAAATGAGGGATTTGGGATGAACTGTATGTACATTTAAAAATCTATCCATTATATCTTTGCATACAGTAAGATTGCCCTTAAAGCTTCCTTATCACTACCCACTTATCTTCAGATGCCCTCAGCATGTGCAGTAATCACTACATGGCTTTGTGCATTGGGTAAAGAAGACTGCAAATCCTGAGGCTTAACTTGCAGATGCCTGAACTTTTGCTTCCTTAGTCATCAGTGCTGTTCAGTAATTTACTGCTACTCATCTGTCTTCAGGCAATGGGAGCCAATAGGTGTAACTGCCACCCAAAAGTGCTTGTCATAGTTTAGTGTCTTCCATCACCTGGTAGCTTGGAGCCCTTCATGTAATTTGTTAACAAAAACAGTTAAAGAAATTTTTCAGAGTAATCACTTCACACTTTGAAGCCTTGTGGTTTGGAATTGTCTTTCCTTTGCTGTCAGGTGAGGGAGGTCATTTGGAAACTGTTTCTGTGTTCTGGTGGTTTTCAGAACAAAATTGATGCCTGTTTTTCTCTCTGCCATTTCCAGAAGTGTGGCAATGCTGAAGGCATCTTAGTTGGACATTGTGCAGATGGACCAGAGATAGGAAAAAGTCTTGAACAGTCCAAGACAAGGACAAATACTGACTCTCTTGTGCAGGGCATTGCTAGGAAAACAGCACTTACTTGCTTTAGACTGTGTTATCTATTAAAAGTAAACAAAATAACACCTCAAAGACAGATTGTTTGCCCTTGATGAGACTGTGGAAAATTTCAAATGAGAAGTCTTGCTGAAACTTATGAGACAACATGAACTAAGAAGATTAAAAACTGGTTTGCAACCTTCTTTCCTAAGTTTGTTGCCATGTGCCATGGTATTTCTTAGTACATTATAGAAAAAAGGAAATGGATAGGAAGTAAAAATCTCCTCTAACTATGGCCATTTTTGCTAGACAAATTAGAATGGTTGAAAGAAATCACAACGTAATTTTTTTAATTGCTCTAAGATCTGATCCCTTCAGTATAATTAGTAGACAGGTGCATGTTTGACATTTTATTTAAGAGTCTGAATGTATGAACTTACAGCTGTTTGTATTTCTAGTAAGTAGCATGATAAACTTCAGCCAAAGTTGAATTGCAGGAGGGTGGATGCACAAGTGAATGTGTGTTACTGGAGGAGTCATTTACAGCATAGAGACTTCTAGTAAATATAGCGGTGTGAAAGCTATTGAACAACAGATGCCTGAAAGTTATTATTCAGAGTTGTCTCAGTTTTCGTAGTCCCCAGATTCATTTTCCTCCTCATCTTCATCATCAGAATGGTCATAATATTCCCCATATTCAACACTGTAGCTTGCACTTCTACTGCCTTCAGTAAATGCAAATGCAGGAGATGAGCCTGCAAGACATAATTGAATCCAAATTAAATTAGTTGTAGATAGGAACAAAGACAAGGTAGGGCTTTGGATCTGTACAGCAAGCTCAGTGTTTCTGAATCTTGTTAAACCCTGTTAGACAGGGAGGGGTTTTATCTCACGTCATGACTCATACCACTGAAGCTCATAATGTGTGAGCAGATTTCTATATCATTCACATTTTAGAAAATACATTAAATTTCCAGTACTATCAGTCTGTGAGTTCAGTCCTCTGCAGCTCATCTGCACCTGAAAATATGACCAGAGCCAGTAAAGCTTTGAAAACCCCTTGGCAGAAAGAAGGTCAGTGACAATCTAGAGTAGTGACAAACTCCTCTAGACTAGGAGGCACATAGAAGACAATGCACTGTTATCCTGCATTTGCCCGGAAAGCCAGCTTTCTCTGGAGGAAGAAGGATGTTATTCTACAGGACTGGGCCCAATGCAAAACAATTGTAAAGCTATTTCTTACATACTTCCAAAATCTCATTAAGGAGCAACAACTGCTTCCTTCCTAATTTTTGGAAAAATAAACAACTAAGCAGAGTTGCCATGGTTCAAAGACTCTTAGCTACAGCAGCTGCTGTTCTGGGTGCAGCATTCCTACTAACATCAGAGGACTTCTGCAGGATCAGGACAGTGGAATAATGTGGCTCAGCTGTATGGCTGTAATCAACATCTTTCTATTTTCTGGAAAGTGATCTAATTTGCAGCAAATATAACAATATTAACCCAGTAAGGGATAAAGTAAAAGCAAAGCACACAGAAAAGTTAAAATATGGACACCTTTAGGTGTGGCTAATAGGTTGAGAGAGATTCTCCTCCCCCTCTGCTCTGCCCTGGTGAGGCCCTGTCTGGAATAGTGTGTCCAGTTCTGGGCTTCTCAGTTCAAGAAGGACCTCAGGGCACTTGAAAGAGTCCAGTGCAGAGCCGCAAAGATGCTGAAGGGAGTGGAACATCTCCCATATGAAGAAAGGCTGAGAGAGCTGGGGCTTTGTAGTTTGGAGAAGAGGAGCCTGAGGGGTGACCTCCTTCATGTTTATAAAGATGTGAAGGGCAGTGCCAGGAGGACAGAACCAGGCTCTGCTCAGTGATGTCCAATGATAGGACAAGGGGCAGTGGGTGCAAGATGGATCATAGGAGGTTCTGTGTGAACATAAGGAAAAAACTTTTTCACTGTGAGAGTGAAAGAGCCCTGGAGCAGGGTTCTCTGAGAGGTTGTGGAATCTCCTTCTCTGGAGACATTCAAAACCTGCCTGGATGTGTTCCTGTGTGACATACCCTAGGTGATCCTGCTCTGGCACGGGAGTTAGACTCAATCTTTCAAGGTCACTTCCTACCCCTAACATTTTGTGATTCTGTGATTTAGTGGTACCCTTACTTTGCATTCTGACAAACCCATCCCTTGCAGCCTGTTTACATGCAATTTTATATTCTTTACATCCCAATGAGAAGAATCAAATACCGTCAATGACTTTGAGTCTTGCAGAGGCATATGTTGCACCATGCTTGTTTTTGGTGTGGCAGATGTAAACACCTTCATCTGATTTTTTGAGGCCTTGAATCTGCAGCCATCCTGTCACACCGTACTTCTGAGGCCCACCTCTTGACTTTGAGAAGAGAAAGAAATAGTTGAAATTAAGTAGCTAGGAGATACCATGATATTTGTCAAAATGACTGTGGATGGATTAAACATTTTTCCACCCTTTGCTTTTTGTTTACTGCTATCATGGTTTTATTCTGTTTCTGTCTACTGCTCTGTGTTCCAGCTTCTTACTGCTCAGTACCCGTGAGTTCATGCTTCCCCATCTCTGCTCTTTAAACTTCAATGTCCTTTGCAGAACTCTCATTTCTGTTCCTTCTCCTGCCTCTTCTCCCAGCACCACTTTTTCCTGCTGCTTCAGAGCACTGCCACCTGTTCTCAAGATCAGAAATTTCTTCAGGATGAAAGTGGCAGGTGTATCTGGGTGAATTGTTCAGGGCTGAAGAGGTTCTCTTCCAAACCAATCTGTGAATCTGTTTTAATAGATTGGCATGACACCTCATGATAAATCACTCTCAACTGATTGACTTAAAGCCTCTTGCAGGGCTGAGCTTTCTCTTCCAAACAAGTAACACAAACCCATTAACAGATGATAACAGAGATACTGGATCTATTAATGAGATGGGTTAGCAGCCATGGGTGACCAGCCTTAACATGTGGCTCTTTGCACCATTGTTTCTGAGCAATTTTTAACTCCAGTAATTCCACTTGTGTTCATGCTCCCTCTGGAAACATTTCCAAATGACTTAGACTCTTAGTACTTCAGTACTTTTGGAACTTTCATTAGCATTTTCTGTGCTTTTCCCATCTGCCCTTGTGTTCATGTTGTGTGTCATGTCCATTGGATATTACGGCTTCTGAATGTGTATCCAGAAAGCTGGATCTGCCATGCAGTTCTCTGCCCAGCCTTCGTCCAGGGGAAGAGGTCTGCAGATGCAGACTTCAGCCTTGCTGCAGTCAGCCCCTACATCTGTCTCTGTTAGCTTGCTTCCCCAGAATGTTATTTCTATTTCAAACAATTAGCATTCTGAGTGATTTAATTTTAGCCGAATCATTCAGGCTATTTCTAGATTTGCCTGAAGCCTGTACTAATGCTGTTCTACTCCTTCCCCTCAGATTAAAACACAGTGTCCTCCATAAAATGAGCAGATTTCTTTCCTTTACTTTCTAACACTCCAGGGACTGAACCCAAATGACAGGTCTCCAGAAACAGCAGCTTGCAAAGGAGAAGTTTAGATACCTGCCAGAATTGTTCTGCATCAAGAGCAGAAAAACCATTGCCAATATCCATCATTCCCAGAATGTGCCTTCTTTTAGGTAGCAACCAGACCAGTTCCATTTACATTCTCATTGAGTTTTTTCCAGAATCATACCTGCATAAGGAGAATCTTCCATCCTTTATTTCCCTGAAGGAAAGTACCTTAAGATGGGTACCCCGGCTACTTTGAGTGCCAAAGCAATGATCCTTGTGCTGACTGAAATCATCATTCTTTAGGTTGCCAGTGAAGCCCCTACAGGGAATCTGTTTATTGCATTACTTGATTAATCCCCCTGACTTCTCATCCCAAACCAAATGGCATGGAAAACTCAAGTTTTACCTGTACTGAAATGTGGGCATCATCTCCTGGCAGGAACATTTTATTTCCCTTTTTTTTCCATTCCAGCTGTGGCATAGGATAGGCTGACACCTCACAGCCAAATATGACATCATTGCCTGTGAAATTCTGGGCATCCTGAGGTGGCACAGAGATAACAGGAGCTGCGAAGAACCAACAGAGCACTGCTTTAGAAGAGACTCAGCAAAAAACAGCACAAGCACAAAAGAATGTCACACTAATTCCTGCTTTACATGGGAAAACCAGTTTGCCTTTTGCCATCTCATACATTCTGAAGAGCCACATGACTCCAGGCAGCTTTCAAAAGTCAGAACACCTTGCATCCCACTAAAGGCTGAACAGGCTCTTTAAAAACGGTAATTTTTGAAGGATCCGTCTGTCCCTCTCCTTGTGCATTAAGATGAGACTTCAGCTGAAATGTAAAGCTTAATTTGTGGCCCATGAGCTGTGGACTAGGCTTAGGGCCCCCCAGATGAGCAGCCAGTACTCGACTGGACCTTCAGAGGAAAGCACACAAAATTTTGTGGCAGACAATCACAGAGTAACTCGGTTGTGTATGATCATTCTTAATTTATATTACATTTGGTCAGCTTAAAAGCTGAAGTTGCCAGCTTGTCAGAATTAATTTTCTGAGGACATCGTTGTCCCCCTCTCTTACCTATGGAACGCATGGCAGCAGGTTCCACAGCAGCAGCATTAACACATTTCACATTCATCCTCAATAATAGCAATACCAGTTTCATCTCATGTTCTTATTACGAGGCAAGTAACGAGAGTGGTGGAAATCCACTTCTTTTTATACTGGTTTATGTTATGATCTCCCGTTACTTGTTTCCTATTGTTCTCTTACCCTCATTCCCCTCTACTGTTTATTTATTGCTGTTAAATTATCCTTTCCCACTTTTTCCCAAAAAAAACAAAAAAACAAACAGCTGATGCTAACCACGAGAGGGAGCCAGCCCAGGGATTTGGGGACACTGACAAAAATAAACTATTACCTGACGCATTCGGACACGTTTTGAATACATTTTTCTGTATTTTACAGAAAACTGAAGCAATGATGTGTGATTTTAACAGACATTTACAAACTTAATTTTCAAGTCTTCTGCCAAATTCTCCCTTGCCTGTGTGAACTTGTTTTGCATAACTGTGTCCTTAGAGACAGACCTTTACTGTTAGGATAAGCTGTGGCTTTGATTCCTTAGTTATAGTTTTCTTGATAGTTTTAGAAAGCATTCTGATGTCTTGCTGTCCGTAGGTCAATGTGCAGTAGTTGCTCCTTTCCTTTTACTTTGCTCCAGTCTCAGTTATGAATTATCCTCATGTTGCACAGCAGACAGAAGCCAGGAGCCAAAAAAAAGTCAAAATACTGCTTCACCTTTCACAATCAACAGTAACTCAATATCACTCCAGAAAAACGAATTAGATAATATTTTTCCCCTTAAATAATTTTTGCTAATCTGTGTCTGATTTGAGGAAAACAGTAGAAAATTTCATAGCTTGCTTTCTTTTTTTTGTCAAAAATTTACATTTGAAATAAATTATGTGACACAGCTTAAATGTACAGAGAATCACTGCTAAATTATTCTGTTACTTCCTTAAATCATCAACAAGAGAGGTCTGGATGGGAATGGGGGTGGATTAAGCATGGACAATCTGTATATAATGTGTACTTAGTAACCTTGGTAAATTATTAGGTAAACTGATCAAAACTAGCTTTTAGAAAAGAAAAGCTTTTTCAGTGCTTCTTTAGGGAGCTAGGCCTTTTTCTTCTCCTTTTCTGGTGCTAGATGAAAGATAAAAGGCTGTGCTCTTCTGATGAAAGGAGTTTATTGTTATTTATCTATTCATTGGGTGCTGTATACAATTAATCCATTTGGCATCAATAGGAAACAGCAGATGCTTTGAAGGAGAAATAACAAAACAAAGTACTTTGAGCTGAGTGAAGGTTATATTTATAGCTTGGGACCAAAACCCAACAGTGTTCACTGTTTGTTTCTCATGCAAATTGGAGTCAGCAGAAAGCGAGTGCCGCAGTGAGGTTGCTGCTCTTAGAGCCAGACTCCCTGTTGCTTTTGTCAGCAGTTGCAGCCATGAAAAACCAGTCTAAATCATGGTGCACATTCACATGCCCACTGGGCTGCTTCAGATAGCTGTCGTGGCACAGAGGGGGCTTACTAGCAGACTCTTAGAGGGACCGAGGCATGGTGCCCTGATGGCAGCATCTCTATGCCCTGCTGCTTGCTGAAAGGCCTGGGCTCCTTCCATGGTCTAAACTACCATCTGCAAACCCAGCATGGTCAGCTGCTGCTTAGAAGGGTTGAGAAAAGGGACACTTGTGCTCCCCTCCCTATGAGCCCAGCACTCACCTCAGGCTCCAATGATCTGCTGCAGCTGGGTGTGTACACTAGCTTAGTACTTTCCTCAGAAGTAGGAAAAGGAGACAGGCCCCCATTTTTCTTAACTAAATTTTGCACAGCACTGACATGACTGTG
Organism: Ramphastos sulfuratus; assembly: GCA_013399055.1. Lineage (NCBI taxonomy): Eukaryota > Metazoa > Chordata > Aves > Piciformes > Ramphastidae > Ramphastos > Ramphastos sulfuratus. The sequence continues at coordinate 1,321,364 of WBNM01006289.1, read as the reverse complement.
AACTTCCCCCCCCCCCCATGCATCTGTGCAGTCCAGTGTGCTGAGCCATCCTAGGAAATGTCTCTGCCTTGCTGGGGACCCGGGGAAGCTGTAGGGTATCACTGGGGGTGAAGTTTCCACGCACAGCTGCTTAGCTTATTCCTTCTGCACACCTCAGGGGTGACTGCAAGGCCTGATAGATGTTAACACTAGGAATTAAAAGTAGTAGTACTTCCAAATTAGAGCTCTTTGTATGTGGCCAGTAGTGCTTAATTAGAGCAGACCATTGCTTTAAGACTGTATTCCTGAATACTTCTGCTGCAAAGTTACCAGCAGGTGCTACTAGAGTAGCACTTGTAACTGCAATCTTCCCAAGGGCTTGTGCTGCAAGAACTAGTGTTTTAATATCAGATGGAACAGCTACCTGAGGGCTGACAGGCTTTCAGTCCTGCTGCGGGCTGCTACACATTGAGTTTCCTGAGTGTCTCTTCACTGACAAGCCTCATTTCCCAGCTTAATACCCTAATGGCAAATAAGGGATTCTTTAATAGATCTTTCTCTTGCAACTGTTCAGTCTAGAGAAAAGAAGGCTCTGGGGAGACCTTATAGCAGCCTTCTAGTACTTGAAGGAGGTACAGGAGAGCTGGGGAAAGACTTTTTACAAGGGCTCATAGCAATAGGATGAGAGGCAATTGCTTTGAGCTTGAGTGGGGTAGATTTATACTAGAGATTAGAAAGAAATTCTTTGTAGTGAGGGTGAAGAGACACTGGAACAGGCTGCCCAGGGAGGTCAGGAATGACCTCTCCCTAGAGGTGTTCAAGGCCAGGTTAGATAAGGCCTTGAGCAACCCGGTCTAGTGGAAGATGTCACAGTCCATGGCAGGGGGGTTGGAACTAGATGACTTTAAGGTCTCTTCCAACCTAAACCATTCTATGAATCTATGAACTAGAGAAAGAAGAAATAAGCCTGGTATTAGCTGTTCATCATGTTTCATTTTAACTATTCAGTACCCAGTGTTCATTCAACAGGAAAGCACAGCATACAGCCTAAACTGAAGGCAGCACATCGCTGGTAAGGAGAGGGTAAAAAGTACCTGAGTTACTCTCATACATGGACCTCTGCCAGAAATGCAATTTCAGACTCTCACACCTGTGACCTATTTGTGGCCCAGAGAACACTTACTTCACTGGAAAAAAGATATGATTCATTAAAAAAAAAAAAAAAAGTGGCCGTTTGAGCCATTCTCATTCAGAAAACAAAAGCCTGTTCACTTTTCCATCCATTTTCACTTTGTGTTCATGTGACTGAGATGCAAGGTGCCCAGGATTAAAGCCTTGTAATGCTGTGAAGAATGAGAAGAGCACACAAGGAGGCAGGATTGCCCTGCACAAAGGAGATGAGAATCCTTCCCTAGAAAACTGTTCATGTATCCTGAGTGTCCTTAGGGATATTGTTCCCATTGGATTTTGGTCTAGTATTTAGATTATTTTTCATAGGTTAGCTAAAATTTGTAATGGACTTCTTTGTGAACAGAGCAGACCTGTTAATTAAGCCCTGTCTTCTTCTCTTGCCTTTACTTCACTGCTTACCATATATACAGACTGATGGACGGGCACATGCACACAAATTTATACACCCACACACATGTATGTCTATACATCTACAGACAGATGAGTGACTTGCTGTCACCACTTCAGTATCACTTCAGCCCTCATACAATAATAGTTATTTGCCCAGACTACCCTGTCTGCTTACCTTTCCCCAGAACACATACAGTTGTAGAAAATGTCTCATTCTCTGCTTTTTCAGAGCAGAGTCAGTCTGTAGATCTATGGCTTATCAGTCACCATGTGATGTAATCCACTAGTCTAATATAGAGGTTTAGAGCATACAAGATTAAGTACCAACTGCTGAGCAATGTTTAACACAAAGTAGAACAGAATAATGGTAATTATAACAAAAATGCAGTATTAGTTCTATGAAGTTAGATTAGAGCATCTGGTGACACATCTGAAAATAAGACTCAGATATTTCTCCAGTGTGGAGGTGCCTCAGCATGCGTTACCTGATTCACATGGTCCTTTATGCTTCATGCTGACATTCTTCTTTGCAGCATAAGCCTTGCTGAATTGGCAGATGTTCTCGTAGGTTTTCCCATCAGATCCACAGATGCTGTCGTGATACTTGCACACACACTGGGGTTCAGGGACTTCTCCAAACTTTGCTTCATCAGCATCCAGCCTGCACTCGAGGTTGTCTCCACACTGCCCATAAAAATGATTGCCCTGATCCAAGTCGCAGATCTGACCTTCTGTGTTTCCACACTCAGAACAGCAGCTGCAGCGGTCCAGTACAGTTCCTGCCAGACAGTTCTTAGGCTCAGAGCAAAGTGCCAAATCACATTTCCCACAATTATCTCCTTCTTTTAACAGCCTCCACCACCCTCGGTGGTACAAGGCAGGGAAACTCTGAGAAACCTGCACCAGTGCTACGAGCACTGCTGTGACCATGGGCTGCTTCATCTTGAGAATGTAACGAACAAGCAGAAAAGGTCCTTGGAGTAAAGCCAGGGGGGAAAAAAGGAAAAGGGAAAGAAAAAAAAAAAGAGAAGAGTGAGCTAGTGAGAGAAAAACATCACAATCCTTTTTTTGTTTTAGAATAGAAATTCTACTGCAAACACAGGCTTTAGGAAGAAATTAGCACCAGATTCCTAATCTGGAACTGATAATAAAAACGCACACAAACCCACTGGCTTTTCTCTGCTGCAGTTTGGAATGCGAGTATTGCCTGCACAGAAACCAAACTGCCCCTTCTGACAGCTGAGTTGAAGCTCTCTGAAAAGCTCTTTGCTCAGTGTCTCCTTCAGCCAAATTTGCAAAGCATTGCTCTACTGCAACATTATACTGCATCTATTGTGGAAACTGAAAGAGGGTAAATTAGTGTAAAATGAAGAAATTAATTGCTATGAGCTTCTTGTCCTGCATCAGTTGAAAGAGATAGTCACAGCAAGATAAATGTGGGTACAAAGTAGCACCAAAGATACCAGCACCCTAGAGCTGAGCCAGTGCTCTAGAGTAAGGTTTAACACCAAATTTCTTCCGTTAGTGATCACAGCTAGAGGCTTCCAAATGGACAATTTACTTACAGGTTCTTTACAAGCAAGGGACAATCCAAAACAACTGGAACTGACTTTTAAACTCCTGGATTTAAAATGATATGTGCCCAGACCCATTAAAGAACTCATTGTTCTCTCTAGGTTCAGCTGCTTTCCAGTGTTCATGGGATGGCTGCGGTTTGCAACCCAAAACAATGTGGCGTGCATTTGGCTGTAAGAACAAAAGGCAAGAGATTTAGAACATAAACATGGGCAAGCCACCACAGCATCCTCAGCCACCCCAGAAGGAGGTTTTGCTGATGTATCCAACATCACTCAGCTTTCAATTTCTGCCCTAATTTCTTAAGTTGCACTTACACTGTGAGTTATGAAAGAGAAGGAAAGTGGCAACTCTGATTTCTTTTCCTGCTTTTTCTGTGCATAAATTCCCACCCTTTCTTGGATATGGGTTTGCAGGGTCATTTCTCACCAGATGTTGCACTTTTCTTAGTACATCTCAGGATTTAGACATGCTTCCTTATCCTATGTCATACTAGAAATCGCCCGTCCCTTGCAGTACTGAGATTTGTCTATAGACCACAGGCTGCTGTGGTCACTGTTCAAACCATGTGCAGCTCAGCAGGGATGCATCTGACTGTCTGCTGGAGGTAGGACTGAAACATAATGGACTTAGAGACCCTTCAATTATAGCTCAATAGCATGGGTCAAGGATCACCACTCCCTACAAATGAAACGTCTTTGTGTGTCAGCTTGAAATAACTCTGCCAGCAGCACATTTTCAAGGCATACATTTGAGACACTGTTAAGCAAGATGAAATTGAAATCATGCTTGTGCCTACTCGTCCTGAAACCATCCACAAGTGGCTTTTTTTCCTACTCTTTTTATATCTGTGGTGCTTAGCTGCTTACCTAAGGTCAGCGAAGGATATATTTTGTTGTACCAGCCTTATATCCTGTGATCACATCCATATAGACACAGCTTCTGGGGATGTATGTTTACTTTCTATCCCAGCTATCTTTGCTTTACATCCTAGCTTTTCCCAAGTTCAGCTTCATACCTTCTGCACCAACTGAGATTATCCCTTGCTTTAAGTGATGAAGCAGGCTGCTTCAAAAGCATTTCCTCTCCCAAGCTGTGTATCATGCAATTGGTTGCACTATGTTGTCAGAACACCTCTTTTAGCCAGCCTGGAGAGACCTACAGGGCTTATTTCCACAATGTTGGCTGGGCTAATTCATGTTCTGTAATGCCTGGCTTTGCTTTCAACACAGAATCAGACTGTAAAGGAGTAAATTATGTGTGTAATTGATGCTTTTAACATTGAGAGCTGCATCAAAAGTAACCACTGAATTTAATGGGAAATTGATTTCTTGTCCCACCTTCTTATTCTGTTTAATGTGTTTTATTTCGCACTTCCTCATCAAATTCTAATTGGGCATTTAGTTTTGTGTTACAGAGTCTACTCATCACTGTCATCTTTATTATTTGTGCTTGCAGCTGTAGGGGATGAGTATCTAGAGGACAAGGGTTTGCTGGGCTCATATAAAGTTAAAAAAAAAAAAAAAGGCTTATGGTGGGGAAATTGTATATACAAAGTGAAGCCAAAGCAGGGAGGGGTTGCAGGGCAGCTCTGCCCCTGCTAAGGCTGAGCTTTGCTTGTTGTCTTTTGGGAAATATGTCACTGGAGGGCTGTAAAACAGAAGTACATGAGAAAGTACCTCCTCTGTCCTTGCACTGAGGAAACTTGAAGGGCGCTTTCTACCTTCACCTGTGAAAGAACATTTTGGTGAATCATTTCTTTAACAGGCAGGTTGAAGAGCATTAGTGCCCCTCGGTCTCAGCAGAGAGGCTGGTACTGGCTGTGCAGCAATTTCCAGAGGTTTTTTGGCTATTTCTGTATGGCATGATCAGCAGCACAAGGAGTTTTACCACCATCTCCTGGAAGAGTCAGTATCTGAGTTGGATGATGGGCAGTGAGGGGATGTGGTCTCTTCTCCCAAGTAACTAGCAATAGGACAAGAGGAAATGGGTTTAAGTTGTGCCAAGGAAGGTTTAGGTTGGACATTAAGAAAAACTTTACTGAGAGAGTGGTGAGGTGTTGGAGCAGGCTGCCCAGGAAGGTGGTGGAATTGCTATCCCTGGAGGTGTTCAAGAAGCTGTACATGTGGCGCTGCAGGATATCATTTAGTGGTCATAGCAGTTGGGTTACAGTTGGACTCGATGATCTTAAATGTCTTTTCCAACCTTAATGATTCTATGATTCTATGAAAATGGTCCAGCACTTCCTGTAATCTCAGACTGCATCTTCCACTAGGACATGGACATCTTGCACAGTAATTCCTGTAAGTGAATTGTTAAGGAAATTGTATTCATTTCCTGCCTTCTTCTTGGGGCCTGCTGTTATGCTAAGATGCTTAGTTGTACTGCATGATTCTGCTTTGCATGGTAATAGATAAGGTACAGAGCTGATGCAATTTGAAATCCTATTGCTAGTGATTCCTGAGGTGCTGTTCCTTCAGACAAGACATGGTTCAGCTCTTTGTTCTGTTTTTGTCTGTGTGAATGTGCATTTTACATGAGTAAAAGTTTCTGAATCTGGCTCTTCATGGACATGCAGATTTGGTTCTTAAACGGTCAGGGAGAGGAGCCCTGTGAAGCAAAACACAAAAAACTTCAAAGTTTTTTTTCCCTTCTACCTTCTGTGTCCTGCAATGGTTCCTCTGCTTGAGCAGGTAAAATCAAGTTTGGAAACTATTGCTTCTGTCTCCTAGGTAGTATTAATCACCTGGTCCTATGGGTCCTTAAGGGGACTAAATCTGGGCTGATTCAAGGTATTTCCATCCAAGAAACATTGTATTATGCGCACAAAGGACAAGCACTGCTTAGCCTGCTGTACTGGGTAATAGCAGACTGCAGGTGGTCATGCCTGCTTGGTATATGCTTTACCTGATACTGTACTGGTCCCCTAGGATGAATTTTCCCCTCATGGTATCCAGAACTGAACTGCAGTTGTGGTGCTCAGATGACCTGAAGACAGTAGTTGGTTTTGAAGAAACAAGTAGCAAGCAGTAGAGATTAATGACAGATGAGACAAAGATAGTTGGGTGCTGTTTGTGAGTTCCTAAAGGAACTACTGACTGGCAGTGATAAGGTACTGGCAGTCCTGGGATCTCCAAACACTGCCTTTTTTGGTGCCAGTCCTATCTGCTGACACATTGCTTTCATGAATCTCATCATTAGTGCTGTAAGCACATGAGGTATAAGTTAATTCTACTGTAACGTGATTATTAAATCCATTAATCAAAGGCAGGAGATCCGTAATTAACTTATTCTCGAGCATCAAGTAAATGATTCTGCTGTGAGCTTTAAGAAAGCAATTGTTCACTAATATGCAAAATACAGTGGGGCTATTAGACTGTAAGGCTCTGTAATTGTGTAATTAAATTATAAATTTTGCATATTTTAATAACATATATTTTAATTATTTTGTTCGTAAAGTTAAAATGGAGGGTCATTCATTTGGGCTGCCTATTTTTTTTTTTTAAATAGGTATTACACATAATTTGCCAAAAAAGAAAAACTATTTAAATGTAATTGTTTGTCTCCTGCCTAGTAAGTTGGCTGTTTTTATGCAAGGCTTTGGCTAGACTTTTGGTGACTCAGCTTGGACCTAACCTCCAGCATTGGTGGCCTACAGATTTCTCCTCTTTCACCTTTCAGCATCATCTTTGTTGGTGGCTGGAGGCATTCCTCTTTTCATAGAATTATAAGGTTGGAAGGGACCTCAAGGATCATCCAGTTCCAACCCCCTGCCATAGGCAGGGACACCTCCCACTAGTACAGGTTACTCAGGGCCTCATCCAGCCTGGCCTTGAACACCTCCAGGGAGGGAGCAAAGACAAAAGAGAAGGGCCTCCTAGCACTGTGCTAGTACTGAATGCTTGGGTTTGGATCCACATAGGCTTACTGGTTCCTTTTCACACAAATCAGTCTAAATCTTTTCACAAGCTAGTACTGCCTTCCAAGGGACCAGGTATTTCAAGGATTCTTTTCAAGCATGCTTCTCATCTCTGCTATCCTTTTAAGTAGCCCAGATTTCTGAAAGCTTTGTAGTTCTACCCAGAAACACCTGAGCCTCCTGTCCCGTAACAGGGAGGAGATACTACAAACAGTTCAGGAGTCAGCAGTAGGTAATCAAACATGAAACCGTTCTTTTGAGAAGTGAGAGTTATAGTGAGGAGACTTCCACTGAAAGTATCACAGGAGCATTTCCCCCATTTGTCCTGCACACATTTCTAGCCTGGCACATCTTAGTTTATAGAATCATAGATTGGTTTGGGTTGCGAGGGACCTGAAAGGCCATCTAAGGTCCAACACCCCTGCAGTGGGCAAGGACACCTTCAACTAGACCAGGCTGCTCAAAGGCCTCACCCAACCTGGCCTTGAACACTGGAGGGGGTGTGCACAGCCTCCCTGGGCAACCTGTTACAGTGTCTCACCTCCCTCACTGTAAAGAGCTTCTTTCTCATAGTCAATCTAAATCTGCCCTCCTGAAGCTTAGGTCACTCATCTTAACCTTTCTACACATTAATCAGAGCATCATTTTGCTTCCTCTTGAAGGAGGGAGCATGAAGGCTTGTCCACTTTCTGCCTTAATTTTAGAGGTGATGGAAATGCATCTCCAGCTTTTGCACAGACCACAGTATTTTCAGTTGTCCTGTTTTATTGCAGCAGATGCTGCAGAGTGAAACAATTTCTGTGTCAAAAGCAGTTGCTGTTTACATCAACAGTACTGTTATCAGGTACAGCAGGGCTTCAAAGACAATGGAGCTTGGGGAAAACATATCAAACCTTGCCACACAAAACCAGACAAAAAATGAAGAGCACAAGAAAGGATGTTGTGCATATGCTGCCAGCTACTAGCAGCAGGACAGGAACCGGGCAATGGGCTGGGAAGCCTGGCAGCAGGGAGCACAAAGGGGTGGGAGATATGGGTAAGGTCCTGAGGTGCGCAGCCTGTTCCCATTTACTTTATCAGCAAGGGATGGATAGTGTGAGTATGAGAGTGGCTAACAATACCCATGTGTGCCCCTTGCTATTCTCAGCCCTTCCTGGGTGCAGCTTTCATGGCTGGCCTGGCTCTCACTGCACACCCACAACAAACATGCTTTTAGCATTTAGAGAGAGGCTGCAAGGGGAAAAAAAAAAATCATAAAAACCAAGCAAAACCCCCAAACCAACATGGCTCTGGCTCTGCCAGTGTTTTGAGGTGCTTCCACCCAACAGACTGATCAGCGGACACAGAGAGACAAGTGTTCTTGTGTGTATCTGTCCATTCCCTAGCAAAGAGAACAGAGGATGTCTGCACCTGAAGATGACACTGGTGGTGCTACTAATTGCCTGTATCAGCAAAATTCTTGGAAAGAGCAAACAACAGTGATTCCTAGGGAAAGCCTAACAGAGAGAGGAAGACCTCTGAAACTTGCAGACAATGAATATAGAGTCATTTTTCCTGGCAACCTTGATGTTGATGGATAGGACAGTTTGCCTTGTCCAGTTTATATAAGAGCAGCTGATATAAAATGACTTTATAGCTGGATATTTATGAGAAGTTTCATTTCAAATAATATAGTTTTTGCCTCTGGCAGTGCTGTGGTTTAGCCCTGTTATTACTGGGAACTAAATCTTTAGGTTATTCTAACTATAACTGCAGGGTCTGTTTGATCAGAGCAGAGTTAATATTTTCCAAAGCAATGGAAACTTTATAATGGAAAGTCTCATTAGCAAAAGTAACTTATCCCAGAAAGCAGCCAGGAAACCAGGCACTTGAGAGGCAACTTGGAGGGATTTTCCTTTGGCTTCACCTGCTGGAAGTAGTGTTTCCAATACTGTGGATGTACAGGAAGATTGTAACAACCCTCATCTAGAAAAGCAACTAGAAACCAACTTCTTATAGAAAGCAAAATTTGCACAGCTTGTTTCTGCTGCACATGGATCTTCCATAAAATACACTTATCTCTTAAAGGTACTCATCTCTTGAGGGAAATAGGATTCACCTTCAGTTCCAGACTCTCCCAAAGGCCAACATTGCACTGAGATCTGCCCTAGCCCCCACACTGGAACTTAGAGTTAATCTTTTCTGTTCAATGCCAGAGAAAGCAGTGGTGTAAGTGGGGTCTTCTCAAATGATTCACTTTCCCCTTTGGAGGCTGTAGTCAATGAGGCTCACAGACCACACGGTACTGGCAGGGTCACTGTAGTCCTGCAAAAGTTTGGAAGGGTGAAGTGGAACCTCCTGGAGCTGCCAGCTGGGTTGAAGCATCCCTTTCCTCACTCTACCCCTTCTTCCTGTATCTCCTTTGAAGACACAAATAGCTCTGACTGTTGTAACAAAGGGAAAAGCTGCACCAGACATAGGTTCAGGCCATGACCTCTGGTAATACAGCTTCCAAAGAAGTCTTGCAAAAAGGCTATTGCCTGGACACCAGTGGCCAGATCAAAGTCACCCAGCAAAGACACTGGGAGGAGTGCAGGAATTTGCCTCCCATCACTGTGCTTCGGTTGGAATTGTTCCAGAATTAACACTTCTGACAAACATCTGTGACCAGAGGGCTTAAAAGAGATGCACTGTGCTGCCCAGTGGCGGGGGGGTGTGGGTTGCGTGTGGAGAGGGGAAGCTTTGCTGGCTTTTGCCTGGGGTGGTTCAAGCACCCATGAGTTGTACAGCAGTAGGAGATGGAGGTTGAGAGGACTGGAGGAAGTTTCAGAGTGAGTAAGGACAGAAGGCAACACTTGAGACAAGCTCTGAGTGTCAGCATTTACCACTGAAAGGGCTGAGACACAGGCATTGCCTCTTGCTGTGTGATTTCCTGCTGACCTTGGAACTTGGTGTGTGGACCAAGAGGACTTGGTGTATGGACAAAGAGGGCTGCATCAAAGAATCCTGCAGATTGGCATCCCTGGGTTTTTGAGCTGGTGCCTCAAGTGCAAAGAAGTAATCTCCAGAGAAGATAATTTATCTAAATACTGGGACATTAAAAAAACAAGCCAATTAATGATTGAGCTCTGTCACAAATGCTGAAGACCACGTTGTGCCTCTGGGTACCAGAGGCTTGTCTAGGGATATTTGCAACTCCCGTCTTGAGGTAAGGATGGGGCAGGGGTCTGGGTTGGGTTTGCCAACTGCCAGAAGCCCAGTGCTAGCTCTGGTTCCTTTACTATCCTGTTGTTTCTGAGGATCACAGTCACGTATAGTTCATCTGTGATGGCCCTTAGCTTTGCAAGTTTGTTCCTAATAAAAGGTATGAAAACAAGAAAGAGCATGAAAAGTGAGGGAATATGAATGAAAAAGGTGAATGAGCATGAGTGAAGTAAAGGCCTGAGTCGCTTAAATCAGTAGCCAGATTGTTACTGCCTTCAGTGGGCTCAGGATCTCACCATGTGCTTTTAGCTTAGCTGGCTTCCTGTTTGAGTTGGCAGGGTAAATGTGTTTGTCCCTGTCCAGCAGGGCGTACCTCAGATTGTTTCGCTGTCCAGGCTGATGAAACACTCTTCAAAGTCTCAGTCAGATCCAAGGACAGCATGACTAGAGATGCCAAACACAAACATCTTGCATGCGCTGAAAGTCATAATGATTTTGCATTAAATGCTGACCTACTTGTGCTACAACCCATGTCTGGAAGCACAAGCTGTCTTGAGGAGCTGTTCTGCTCTTAGATTTCTCATTACATTTCATGACAGCTGACATAAACCTAAATTTGCACTGAAGAGGCAGAGACTTTTCTACCTCAGCTTGTAGAAAATAATGAAATGGTATCCATTGGTGCTGCAGGAGTGGATTGCTTTTGTTGTGTTATCAGAGTGCAAGGATGCTGCTGTCTTGCTGCTCTCTTGTATTGAAGCACCTTGCAAAGGGTGACCTATTCGTGTTTGTGCTTTTGAGCTGGGGGTTGTGGACTGCAGGGAAAGACAATGGCAGGACATTGCTGGGAAAATCTGATCATATAAGCCTCAGAGTTTTCATTGTCGTTGTCAGGGGAGTGGAGGTAATTTCTGTATGTAAAACAAGGTACTGCACATGGGCATATGTCTCAAACTAGATAAACCAAAAATTCTGGACTGGTGGGAGGACTTGGTCCTACAGCAGTGCATAAGAGCCATCTACATGATCTGACCCTACCCATGGAGCTTTAATTTTATGTTCTCTGAAGTTTAAAGATTTGTTTTCTGGGGATATCAATGCAATAAACAGAGTACCAAATGAAGAAAACTCTACATGTTTTGTAATCTAGTGGAACTGATAAAACACTGATACAAATACAGGTATTTTCCACCCGAATCCCTCTTCTGCTACAGGTTTGGATAAATAGAGGGTATTTCAGCATGACTGAAAATAAAACCCCTACAACATACTGGAAAAATGAAAACCAGATGACTTCTGGATTCATGGCCTTCCATAGTGCCAAGTTCTCAGGTCATGCCTCCAGACAGTTCAGTGCTAAGCAGATGCAGCTGCTCAGCAGACCCAGTTGAAGACATTTCCCCATAAAGACAGGAGCCAGAATCTCACAGTGCTGCTACACCCTGAATCTGAAAATCTGTTTCAAAACTGCTAGCATACACACACCTCTGGTTAAGATCTAGGATCTCCCTGCAGAGTACACTGCCATCAGACAAACCTCTTTCCTTTTGGAGGAGAAACATGACAACCCCACATCTAGAATTAAATTGCGTCCTCTTCACAGTCCCTCATTTCACAGTTCATAACTCTGCTGTTCATTTAGCTTGCTAGCAGAGATGGTTACCAAAATGTTGCCTTGTTGTTTGCAGTCATAAGTACCTGCACTGATCTGACGAAGAAAAGAAGACATAATGCAGATTGTCGTGCCCAACAAAGCAGCTTGCAGTTGAATACTGAATTCTGCTGGTGAACTGCTAAGGAAGCAAGACAATTAAAAAGAATTTCAAATCACTTTGAGGAAAAGTGCTAAGACACAGATCTCAATGGGGAGAGAGAAAGAAAGAAAAGGCATCACATTATTCATTACAGGTTTAACACCTCTGATTATTAAGCAGCTCATTGTCTGATCCCAAGTGTAGCCACAGGTTGTAATTTAAAGCAGCTTTTATTCATTAATGAGTAGAAAAGTTATGTCAGTGAGAATTTGGAAATAACCTGTACCAATTACCAGCACTAATCAGCCTTTCCTTGTAAAGACCTGGCTTGCTGGCTTGCTGCCGCTTGTGATGCTAAATAAGCAAGCAAATGGGAGTGGTTTCTGCTACCAATTCAATCAGCAGGTTTGAAATGGAATTAGCCTTTTAAAATGCCTTTTAAAAATGCAAAGTATTCCTTAGAGCAGATGGTAGTGTTTGCATACACAGATACCTTTCGGAAATCATAATGTAAACCATATGCTCTGAAACAATAAGATTCCTGAGCTGAACCCTTCATCCTCCTGAAAATGAAAAATAACACACTCCAAAGCTCTGGCTGGCTGTGGCTGCAGCAGGACCAGCTCCTTCTTATGGTGGGGTGAAGTGGGCATGAGTTAGGGCAGAAACACAAAGAGGGGCATAGAAAGAAGCAGAGAGATGTTGGGATCTACTAAAATGTGGCATTTTATGTCACTCACCGCTATACTCTTAGACATACATGTGTTAGCTCTAGAGAAGGGTTGCAAATGGGCTGTGTTAGCCTGGTTTAGCTCTCCTTTATAGTGCAGCTCCTTCATATTTTAAACTGGATAAATTAATCTTCAGAGTGCTTGATGCTGCTGTGGCTGGACTGCTTTTTGTCCCTGTGCCAGCCAAGGCAATTCTCCATAGCACATTATGAGGCTTTCTATCCTGTAGATTGCACCAGATCCAAGCATTTGCATATCTTGAGATCTCAAGTTACCCGTGTTCCCTGACTGCTGTTTGCTATCCCTCATGCTTTTCTGTGCTAACACACATCCACCAGCATTCATCCGCAAAGGCTTAACTAAGTGCAGATGTTCTAAAAAGAGAGAGACTCCAGAAGCTGCAGCTTTAGGATGTATGGTAAGGGATAGGTCACAGCAGACCAGAACACCACTGCAAAGCAGAACTGTCTCACAAAGCAAGGCAGTCGTTTCCTCCATGCATTCCCATTCTGCCAAGAGCACAAATGACCTGCCACTGTGATGGAGCAATAAATGTTAGGGGAAACTGTCCTGTGGTGTGGCCAGATTCATGGTGCCAAGTTCCCTCAGCTATACAGCAGATGTGGTCAGTGGGAGGTGAAACAGCTCCCCAGCTCAGGAACCATCAGCCTAGAGGCTCTCTCAGAGGGTGAGCTGCTACTCAAAACCCCTCCTGTTCCCTGTGCCAGGCTGAACCCTTGGCAAAGCAGAGCTGTGTGCAATGCTTACCTGAGGCTTAGTTCTTATCTGCAGCTTACGTGTTACACACCAGTCCTTTGTGGGGAAGCCTGGTTTTCAGCTGGCATTTTGAGATATTACACACCAGTAACACAGAAGCTGTGCTGCACTCCACACTTATCAGGTTATGAAAGTCTCATCTTGAATTCAGTGGTGCTGAAGTGGTAGACACAAGACACCTGAAAGACACAGGAGGGGTCATGCACTGCATCATCCTTGCTTTTCTAGTCTCACTGTGCTTATCAGTCACTGCCTTCTACCCAGCATCACATGTAGGAAGACAGCAACACCAATAAAATGACACCAGGCTGCCCCAGCATATCAGAGCAGCTAAACTGACTTGCTTCACTGTAGGATGTAGTAGCCAAAATTAATTTTTCTCCCTCTGATGTGCCTAATGTACCTGCAGTAGGATCAAGGCTAGGTGGCTTGCTTACTTTGTCTCTTAGTTTCCATATCTGATCCTTGCTGAAAATCAGCTTTACCAATGAAATGGCTTTAGGACCATTCTGTATGCACCCCACTGAGGGCAGAGTTAATATCCTGTGTTAGAGCAGAGCTGTACTGGGAGCCAGTCATGTGTAAGTCGTAGTGAAGTGGTGAGATCCATCAAAGAAATGATGATATGTAGGAGCAAATAAAACTGGAGTCCATACTTTCTAGATTTTAAGAGTTTATGATTCTTCTGGCCAAGCCAACAACTATCTAAGAATATTCTCCCCAGGGAGCGTAGAAAACCCCTCCTTGCCCTTCTACCTTCTGCCCCTCACTTCCTTCTTAAAGGTATCAAAATCAGCAGTAAATCAGACTAGGCAGAGCGGAGGCTTTTCAAGACAACACACCATTCACTAGGCTGGGTCAATAAAAACCATTTTGCTGCAGAGGTTTAACTTAGAACAAGTCCTGAGCAACTTTGGAACAGCAAAATTGTAAGGAGAGCTGCATCTAATGAAAGCAAGCCCAGTGAGTGGCAGGCTGCTGGGGTGCACAGAGAAACTCCTTTTGTTAACACTTATGTTTGGTCAACAGATTAGGGTGGTTCAGTTGTGTTTTAAAGAAAGAAATTGACACAGAAAGAAGGCAATGATTTTTTTAATAGAGGATCTCTCCAGGGGGTTGTGTTCATATCACTAACATTCACTTTATTACATTTTATGGAATGGACTTTAAATGCCAGTATATACAAGGCAACATTTCATTATTGGAGTTGGTGTTTATTCACTTGCCATTGTCAGTCTGTTCCCCTTTGTCTTCTTGTGCTGCTCTTTGTAAAATCTATGATTTATGAATATGTGCTTCAGATCCTTCCCAGTACAGCATGGTGAAGTGGTTCGATAAAAACTTATTAAAGTAAAAAAAAAAATAAAAAATCTATAGTTTCACATGCCTTGCCCACCTTCTGGAGGAGCCCCCAGGAAGAGCCTTACACCAAGCAGACACCGTGTGCACAAGGCTGTAATATAAGCTAAATGCTGAGAGGCCTCGCTCAGCCAGAGGTCCTGCTGAATGGCAGCCACTGAGGGCAATTAATTCTGCCTACATAATTGAAGAATTACACCTTCAGAATCTCACAGCTGTATAGACCAAAAGTGTGTGTGTGTGTGGGAGGTGGGCAGTATGCCATAAAATGTTCATTTTAAAATCAGGAAATAAAGACTTCCAGTAGCCTTAAGTACATAGTACTAAGTGGCATTTGGTTCTCAAACCGAAGTTTGTGTGTGTCACATTTCATGTATTTTGAAAAGAAAGCTCTCGCTCCTGCTGAGTGCAGGAGAAACAGAGCTGGCTGACAGTTTCCAGAGCCCACCTAGAATCTGAATTTCTGCAGAAACCTGATGGTGTTTCAGCCTAAAACAGAGAGCGAAGGCTGATCTGGATCATTTACCTTGGCCTTCTCATCCAGCAGCGCTGCTGACTGGCCACAGCTGCACAGCCACACAAAAGAGGGGATGGCAAATTTGCCACTCTTGCACATGACTGGCAAGAAACCAGAGCAGTAAAAGCTGAAGGAGACACTCTCCAGGGTGCAGAATCATCTGTCTGTGAGGAAGTCATGGGAGCTGATAGAATCTGTTCAACTGCAGCTCGACAGGGAATGTGTAGAGATGTGTCAGAGAACAGTTTTGCTGCCTGTATTTCATGTTCCCAAATCTCACAAAACAATGCAACTGTACAATTAAAGCGTCCTCCATCTCCCCATGGGTCTGACAGGTATCAGAAGTGACCTCACAACTGACGTGCCACTGCAAGCAGTTGTGCAGTTCCTAGTCTGGCACCACATCAGCCCTGGGACAAGGTGACACGCAGCAGCCATTCCTCTGTGCAGGTGTCCTGCTGCCATCAGGATCCCCTGCTTCATCAGAAAGCTATTCAGACAGCAATTGCAGTTCCTCTCTTCCTGTTGTCTCTGGCAAACAAAGCATAACAGCTACAGTCCTGCATCCTCTTGCAGATCTAAACTAGAAGCTTCTGACCTGCTTGAGACTACCCAGATTGTTTTGCTGCCCATAGTGCTCTGTGGCCTGCTACATGCAGTCCTACACACTCATCTGCAGCCAGGCAAGAAGGTGGGTGCTGGAGTGAAAAGCAGGAACAAGCACAAGAGCCCAGCACTGCCACTCAGCTGAACAAGCAGTTGTCCAGAGTCAATGTAGCTAATGCCAGGGCACTAAGCCTTTGCATTGTGCATACTTCACACATGCTTCTGATTTGTACCTCAGGACACACAGCAGAGCAGTTTGCTCACACTGGATTCGCTGAGGCTAGACGCCAATACCCACTGCAAGATTCCTCTCCTGCTGATGTGGGAGAATGAAGCTACTCACTTCTACTAGAAATATAGGTAATAAGCCCAATAAAACACATTGACCAGCATGAAAAATAAAGGGAAAAGGAGTTTGGAGTAGTGGTCTATATTGCTGGGGTTCTGAATTGTGAAATAACCAATGATCTTGTGGATTTTGTTTCTCAAGACGCATTTGATTTTCTCACGAGTTTTCATGGTCAGGTCACTGCAGTTACTGTTATCACTGGAGATCTCAATGCTTGAAAAGGTGATTTTCTGTTTATAGCTGGTGAGGGAGCTGTTGAGGATGTTGGCAATGTTGACTTCTTCCATTTCCTTAGCGGGGTCACTTGCAAGCCCCTAGGAAACAAGAGTTGGTTTTAGGGTTTTTCTTCTGCAGAGCAAGAGTGCTTTAGGGTAAAGATGGAAGAGCAGGCTTCACATGTGTCCATGCCAGTGTTCAGCCATGCCTTTCAGCTGCTGGCTGGTTTAAGAATCACAGAGCTGCCTGTTTCCACCACTGTATTTCTAGAGGTGTTTTAAGATCTTTGAGCAAGTCTCATTCTATGTCACTGAGCAACCCAAAATCCTTCTAAAAGACATCCATCTCTTCATGTCTACACTGTAACTTAATGGCTGTGTAACTCAGCATTGAGGTGAGAAACTTCTTTTCCCTCTAGCTGAGGACAGTGGACAACCACTGGACTACACTCATACTTAATTTCTCAGACTGAAACGGAGCACTCTTTTCCCCAAAATATACAGAACACTGCAAGACTGATGGCTGGTACTGCAGGGGCCCACTTTTGTCTGGCAGAGGAAATGACCTTCCAGATGGGTGTCTCAGAGTTATTCCATCAAAGAGCAAGAAGGTGTGTTAAGCTACTTTTTTCCTGCATTTCAGAAGGTATAGAGGTGCTTCATGCTCCCACAAGAGCTCACTCAGGGCTACAGACCCAGTTCTAGTAGTAGGCCAAAGGGCTTTCCTGAACGTGGTCCTAGGACTCTAATGTGACTGTCAGCTAAAGCTGCTCTGTAGAAGTCTGTCAGGGACACAACAGCCTAGTGCAACTCAGTATTTGTGGTACACAAAACCTTATTATTTGTTGACCATTAGGGGAGGCAATCATTACTGTGTCCATAACAAGAAGACTGTTTGTCCTGGTCAGTTAATGGAGGACTAATTAATTGTTGAACTGAGATAACCAGGCTTAATAAGACATAAAACGCTTTACCTTCTGAGATGCTTTAGCTGCACACTTTTGTGATGAGCTGTAGTGAGCCACTGCATATTCCACAAGGGCACCAAAGATGAAGCTGAAGCAGATGCCAAGGTAAACATCAATGGCCTTGATGAAACAGTTGGTTTTTGAAAGTGAACTTCGTGAGCCAATCATCAGAGTTGTCATGGAAAGCACTGTTGTTACTCCTTGGAAAGCAGAAAAGGAAAGACCACCTCTTGTGGACATTCTGAAGGAGGCTTGGCCTATCCTTCTGCACATGTTGTCACTCTATTGCTAGCCAGACAGAGCACATCACTTCTTACCAAATCTAGATCACCAGTTGCAATGCTTTTGTAGCCCTAGCTATTAGCTTCACACAAGCTCTCCCTGCCTTTCACAACTTGGCTCCAATAGACACTTAGCTTTTATTTTTCTTACTTTCAGAAAACAAAAAGAAAACATCTCCCACCCTCCCAAGCACATCACAAAGAACATGTGCCCTGTCCTCTTCTCTGCTGTGAATCCTCTGGCAGCCTTGGCCATACACAGCTCTGTGGGTGAGCAAGTGTACCAGCTGCAGGCTACTCTCCATGCTTCGCACTGCTAGTCCAGCTCTGCCACAAGTTAAAGCAGAACCTGAGAAGTCCTTTTGTCAGTGAGCAGAGAGCTCGGGAAAACTATTGTCTAACCCAACCCTCAGACACTCCTCTGTCTTCTTAACTCACCAATAACTCACCAATGCAGGTTCTTGCAGGCACCGAATCCAATGTGATCCAAAACGAAACCCAGGACAACATGACGAGCAGAGTGGAGGGTACATAGGTCTCCAAAATGAAGTAAAGGACATTTCTTCTCAGCTCAAACTGCAGAATCAGTCGTGGGTAACTGCCTGTCCATGGAAGGAAGAAACACAGTGAATATGATATTCTAAGAACACTTGATCTTAAACTGGAACAGCCCAGCAGCTTCAGCTGGTGTCCATCCTGGGAGAGGTGTTACTTACACAACCTTGACATCTTGCCTTGGAGGTCCTGCTTACCTAATGTGTCCTAGGCGAGAGGACACATGCACACAGCTTGCTGGGCAAAAGACATCTAGAAGAATATGTGGTTTGCAAAGGGGCTCCTGAACTTAATCCACAGTGGAAATGCTTTATAGCAGAGTCTTAGAGCAGAGGAGGGCTGATGGTTCCCATCTGCTGTCATACTCAGCACAGCACATTACTCCTAATGTCCGCTCTGAGGGGACACTGACAAGTTCACTCTTATGTGATGGCTTAGAAATAAACAGAACATTTTTCTCCTTATTTCCGTAGGCCCTGGCTCACATCCCAAGGCATCCCAATATTTTATCATCACAGGGAATTAGCCCCTCTCTATTAATTAGGGAGAGGTGATCTTTGATAGTTGTTTCTTTTTGTGCTCAAAAACTGCAGTCAGTTTTTAAAAATCAGTTTGCTGTAGCACTGCTGTAAGGGTTGCAGGGCTGCACTGCAAGTGTTTGAGGGGAGATTTCTGCTGGGCAAACAGTAGTTCCCTTTGAAATGTAGAAACAAACCCCATGTTGTCCCAGGGCTGTGTACGCTGCAGCAAACAACAAAACATTGTTAATTTTGAAACCTGATCATTCTGAGGAAGTGTTGCTCCTTTCATAGTGTCTGTGACTGCAGAGAAGAGTCTGTACATGGATAATGAAAAAGACATTGAATTCTGATGTAGAAAGACACCAAATTCTGATGATCTTATCCCATCGTGATGGAATTGTAATTTACAAACAAAAGTATATTTTAAAAGTTAATTTTACTCCCAGTTACTGTAAATATGGCTCTCCACTGTATCTATAGTTTGAATCAAGTGAAAATGGTGATCAAAAGCCTCATCTCTCGGTGGATTTCTGTCTTACAGAAGTTGCCACTGAGTGGATTTTGCCAGCTTTCTGTCCATCTCTAAGATTTGCTATGACATGCTGCTGCAGGATTGAGTCAAGAGATCCTGGCCCATAGATGGGAAGGGAGTTGGGAGAGGAAATAATCCAAAGCTTTTCTTCCTTCTTTCTTTCTCTAATTTACCTGTTTCCTGCTGTGACTTCGAGACCAGGGTATAGTAACTCTCCACCGTGTACTGCGAGAGCCGTAGCTTTTCTATGCCGTGGACAGAGTCATTTCCTCTCAGCCATATGAAGGTGACATCGTTTTCATCGTACCCCCCTAAGAAGAACATACAGACCTGTATTACTGTGGTGTAGCCAGTAAAAGCTATTGCCCTACTTTGTCTCCTGAGCAGGAACATGATCCAGGCATTGTGGGCTGGCCAAAGCCCCTCTGGACTCTGGGTGGACATTGGGTGCTCTTTTCCTGCTGGACTTTGAGTCTGCTGGTCCAGTGGAGGCACATGCTACTGTGAGTGATGCACAAGGTGCAGGGCTGCCGAGAACCTGCTTCAAGCGTGTGGTATTTTTATTTTTAAATATCAAAACATTTTAAACGACAAGATAGTCCTACCATCCAGAGTTTCATCATGTGCTGCAAGGTGAAAGTACTGCAGCAACCAACCCTCAAACATAGTCTCTTCAGTCTTGGGAGGAGAACAGGAGAAACACAGTGGTTAAAAAAGAGAATACAGATTCCACTGAGCCCAGACCAGGTAGAAGCAGCAGATTTCACTGAATTGTCTATTGAAGTGCTTGAAAATACCAGAAAAGGTGTTTTCAGTTGGTCAAGAGCCTGGAGCTGAGAGCGCTGTGTGGTTCTCAACCAGGCTCTTCTATCTGGGTATGCATTGTCCAGAAAACTTGCCCATAAAAGCAGCTTTTTCTACAAATCATTCCTTCTGTCCCCAAAGGCTGAGATCAAATAAACACATCCAACACTTAGGCAACACTGAATTCCTGCCTCAGACTGGTGGGACAGATGAGTTATCAGTTCAATTCAAGCAGTTATCAGTAAAAATCTACATATGCCAGCTGAGTAACTGCCTCCAGGAATGTAAATGATGGCAGAACATGACCACAGGTTGGACTGAGGGATACCTCAGTCTGCAGGATAAAGCTTGTACTGAGTCACCAGCTTGCCATTCATTTCAAACACGTCACTTAATTTAGGAAACAGGCACATCAATCTCACTAATTTGATTCTTTTATTAAGTGCCCTTCTTTGAGAAAATGAGTAGGGATGCTTTGATTCGGGTAATAGCCTGTTTGTCCTGGTAGGAGGAATAAGATGCAGTTGCAGCTCTATTTTTATCTAATTGTGTTTTCTTATTAGACACAAATTACCAGAGCTTGAGTGTGATGAACTCCTAAATTAGGTGTCCAGGGTACGAATCCCTGTGTAGAGGCCTAAGCATGTGGCTTTGCAAAGTTTCTAAGCAGTTTTATAAATGGTGGTTACTGGAGAAGATTTTATAATAAATGATAGATTGCTGTTAATTTATCTGGCATATATTGAAGTAGCATTTTTTCTGGGCACTTATCCTAATGAAATCTCCAGTGGGCAATGTGCATGTAATTTCATTGGAATTATACAGCAACTGAGCATGATGTAGGACCCAATCACTTCTACAACTGGCCCAAACAAGCTACGCTTCCGCAGAAGAGGCCAATCATTATTATTTCAGGAGCTATTCTTTGTAATAAAGTTAACCATGGTGAGCTAATACGATTTTAATGTGAAAATAATATGTGTTTCCCTAGGTGCTTCCTGCTGCAACCCCAGAAGTTAAAACCTGGTCTTTCCAGCACTGAGATTTCAGACATTTCTTTCTGTGACATGAAGTAGGAGATGGTTGCTTGATTCTTGTGGAGCTTCACAGCCACAGAACAGCATGGCTGCTCTTGCTGAGCTCCTGGCTAAGAGCCCTGTAGTGTCCCAAATTTTCCTGGAGTTTTTCCCAGCCAGCTTTGCCATGCATAAGCTTTTAATATAATTGAGAGCAGAACTTCCTGACTAATCTTTTCCTTGAGACTCCCAAGGCTGAGACTCCTCTTTTTGTCGAGGGTCTCACCATTTGCATCACTGTAACAGACAGCTCTCATGGAGAGGCTTATACCACAAAGCTGGGTTTGCTGAGTTTCAGTCCATGAGTTGGAGAGGCATATTCAACTCACAAACAACCCTTCACATTGTCATGTTACAGTGGAGGTTTGTGAGGTGCAATTTGTGGTAGATACCTCAAAATGTGAAAAGTTGTTCCTCCATCACATACACTTCACTCAGAAGTTAGTTTTGAAGAAGCTGTGCAAAAAAAGACTGAATTTTGAAAACTAGCTGTTCTTTCCATGTAAAACTGAACTATCTACATTTTAATGAAAGTATTTATTACCACTCTTGTTATATACATTGCACAGTGGCAGGAATCCTCTAAACTGTGGACACCACCACAAGCTTTTGTTTTCTTTTGAACATTAGCATTCATAGCAGAACAACAGTCTACTCTAGAAGACCACTGTGATAAATCCAAGTATTAAGATGCGTATTTACAGCTGAAGAAACAAATTTAAAGGAAATTTAGAATATTTTTCTAGAATGTTCTACTTACAACTTTCGAGCTGCAGCCTGCAAGTTTGTGTGTCCATGGGGTATTTTGACAGGTCCATGTTACAAGCAACAGTGGTAGTGATTCTGTAGGAAAAGAATCATAGAATGGCTTCGATTGGAAGGGACCTCAGAGATCATCTTCTCTAATCCTCCTGCCATGGGCAGGGACGCTTCTTCACTAGACTTGGGTGCTAAAGGCCTCACCCAGCCTGGCCTTGACCACCTCCAGGGGGGCATCCACAACCTTCCTGGGCAGTCTATTCCAGAATCTCACCATCCTTATGCTGAAGAAATTCTTCCTAAGGTCTGGTCTAAACTTACTTTCCCTCAGCTTAAAACTATTCGCTCCTTGTCCTATTGCTAGACACCGTTGGCTTGTTGGCCCCAGCCTCATTCCCTGTGACAGTTGGCATCTTCTCCTCTGCAGCCCAGTTCTGAACCACCATCATCATCTGCAAAGCCAGAAGCTGATTTACCTTAGGGCATAGAGGATAGTGCCATTAGAGAACAGTCTTATGAGGCGATTCCCCACAGTGACATCATGCAGGAAGGACCTTTTTGACTCCACGATGTATGTGTCTGGTACCCAGAGCAGTTCCACCAGGCGAGCGTCCAGCGTGAAGCTCTTGTTGCCGTGAAAGACCAGCCGGGGGTCTGTCCAGCGCTGCCGCAAGTATATAGTGGCTGTGTAATCCTGGGGAGGAGAGGAGAGCTCTGAGCATGCAGGTCCAGAGCACCTGCACAGCATCGCTGAGGCTGTGCCACCTGCAGCAAGAGACAGGACATGCATTCGTTCAACCTGTCAAAGCTTCAGATGCATGCAGCAAATCTGATAAAACTACAATGTAAATCTGTTTACTGTATTACAGGTCTTGCACACTTACACTCTGAGGGGTGATATTTGAGGACTAAAGATCATCTAGTTCCAATCCCCCTGCCATGGACAGGGACCACTTCCACTAGACCTTCCATCTAGCCTGACCTTGAACACCTCCAGGGAGGGGTCATTCACAACCTCCCTGGGCAACCTGTTACAGTGTTTCACCACCCTCACTGTAAAGAATTTTGTCCCAATCTCCAGTCTAAATCTCTCTTCCTGAAGCTTCAACCCATTCGCTCCCATCCTGTCCCTACAAGCCCTTCCAAAAAGTCTCTCCCCAGCTTTCTTGCAGCCCCCCTCAGGTATTGGACAGCTGCTTTAAAATCTCCCTGAAGCCTTCTCCTCTCCCAAGCTGGACAGCCCTAACTTTCTCAGCCTTTCCCCATAGGGGAGGTGCTCCAGCCCTCAGTACTTTTTTCTTTCTTAAATGAGCAATTATTGTAATTGATATTTTTGTGTCCCTTTTGCAGGTAAGAAGACAGGTGAGAAGTGCACACATGAAGCGACTCGGTAAGTCACTGACATTAAAAATCAGTCATTGTCTAGTGGTGAAAATTACACACCTACTATAAATGTGATTGTAAAAGAGACACTGGCATTTTGGAGAGTAAAACCGTTTTTTTTCCACCCAGGTCTTAAAAAAACACCCCAAAAAATGAAGAGATTAAACTTGTAGCATCTTTTCTAGTAGGAGATTTGAAGCTAAAGATACTAGGCTTGACTTAGGTTTAGCCTGCCACAATCCACCTGCAGACACTGGGGTAGTTTCCTCAGTGCCCCATCATAAAGGAATAAGCAGTACTCAGCTCTGAAGACAATTCTCCACTGGGCTTTCTGGAAAGACACTGGGCACTGTTGTGCTATTTCAATTCCTTTCAGACAAAGTAAATGCAACCAGTAATGGTTTTAATTTTCAAAACGTCTCCATCACAGCCAGACTGATGCTGGTGACTGTGTGAAGAGCGTTGCTGTGTGTTTCCACAGGTGTGCTGGCTGGCTGGGGAGGATGAAGTTTGTTCAATTCTGTTTCAGTCGCTCTAGAATTTGCTATAAGAGAAAAGCTCTATGTAAATACCAGGTGTTAGTGTTAACTTTTCCAGCTTCTCACATTTTGCTTTCAACCTTGGTGGAAGCAAAACCTGTCAAATAAGGCACTGTTACAGCTTTCAAAAGGGTGAATCATAACAGTGACAAAAATGAGGAATCCTGGTTGATTTTCCAGCTTTATTGAGGCACAAAGTAAGCCTCAGCAGTGTTTTCCGTGTGGTCTGAGGGATTTAGGAGGACTGTTATGAGGAAAAGCTTCAGGACAGGAGCAGTTTTACAAGGCTCTTTAATTAAATTAGAGGTATGTGAATAATTGATTTTGTTGGTTCTACTCCTTCCCCAAAATGAAAAGCTTTGTCAAAGTTACAGTGGTTTATTTAATGAACTTGCTTAATTTGTTGGAGGGGAAAGGAAAAAGTGAGTGGTTTCTTGAAAATTAAATCAAGTGTTGAGATTGTTCCTGACTGAACTTCTTATGCTTTCTGTTGCTTGTCTGCCTGCTGTTTGGACTGAAGTTACTTGCTGAATTTATCCAAGTTGCCTGTGGCTTTGGTCAACCTGAAACAGGAATTTTCAGTAATCACTGTTTGAAATCCAGTTGTTATGAGAAGTGGAAGGAGCTAGACTCATCAGTGGTGGGAAGATGTTAGCTGTTCTTTTGAGAATGGTTTTGTTTTGGTTGAGTTGCCTTTTTTTTTTTTTTCCCCCCTTGGGGTGACCAGTTCTTTAAGCCTCAGACTGTCACAGCTCAAAGCCTCATTTCTCCTCTAGAAAAAAAAGAAACCCTGCCTATGTCTTCAGTCAGCACCAGCACATCCACCAGAGGCACCCCTACCGCGTACTAAGCAAAGCTAAGGGAGAGGAAGTATCACACAGAATTGATTGCTTCCATTTCCAAGGGGCTTGATTTCCAGGAGGTGCTGAGTGTTTGGCCAGTAGGATCTTTGGAGTTGTCTATTTACTTACAAGCCCACATTACTATGGCATTTCCATAGGCTGCAGTCACAAGCAAGCTCTGTTCTCCTCACAGCTCAAAAAGTGGTCAGCAGGCACAGAAAACCAAAGCAGGTTAAACATACCAATTTGTTTCTGTGTGAACTCCTAGGAATGCACAAGTTCCAGGCAGATCCTGCTCTTTTATCACTCACCATGTCACTCTCAGATACACTGGAAATACTGGCGATGTCCAGGCTCATCGCGATCTGAACAGGCTGTCCTATGCAGGGAAAGCAAAGGGAGAAGGGAAGAGTGAAAGGCACTGGAGTCAACCTGCTCAGGGTGTGTGCAGTCTAGGCACTGTTCACAGCATCCCACACTGTTTCTAGCACTGCAGGGCCCCAAAAGGTTAGACACAGACTCAGAGCATTGGACTCAGAAATGACACTGTGATCCAAAATGAAGATGTTGCTTTTAGGGAGCTGGAGTTTGGTATTTGCTGGTGGTAACGGAGACCAGATACTCCCCAGTACTACCTGCAAGGGTGAGCAGTTGAGGTATGCAGCATTTCAGTGGCATTTGCCAAGGGACAGGCATTCAGGGCCAGTGTGCCACTCGACACCTGCACAGTGGCAGGACAGGTAAATCTGTACAGTGTTCCCCCCACAGCTTTCCCAGGAGCCCTCCACAAGCAGGTAGCGATCAGCAACTCTGCTTCTCAGAGAGCAAACACTAATTCAGAGAAATCAGAGGTTCCTGGTTCTGTGCATCAGCTTAACAACCAAAAGTGAAACAGCCCTTGCCTGCTTTTAGTCATTACATTACATTTTCAGCACTCAAGTCTTGGTTGTCTCATATTTTCAAACACTAACTCTTGAAATCTACCACGAGAGGGCAGCTCCTGCCCAGGAAATGTCAGAGCTCAGCAGGTCCTGCACGGATAAACTGGCTCCGAAGAGAGTCTGCACTGTTCCACCAGCAGAGAGACATAAACCTTCCCTTGGGCTCTGCTGGTTTGTCTGATCCCCATTGTGAATCCGGGGCTCTGAGGAGGGCACAGCCTTCTCTGCCTAGGTGACAACACAGCAATGCCTTCTCTCCTGGGACATGTTGAAACAACTTTTCATCATCTAAATCACATTTAGGCCAGTTCAGGGGACACAATTTCTAAATCTCCTCTCAGGTGTTTTGTGTTTGAGTTTTTCAGTTGTTCCAAAATTGATTTAATTTGCAAGAGGTGTGTGTATGTATGTATGTGTGCGTGTATATATGTATCTATATATTTTTTTTTTTTAAATAGTTGTCCTTCACATCCTGTCATTGTTTTAGATATTCATCTCCTTGAGCTCACTCAAAGTAATGACTAGAGGCTAGACCTGTGAGGACTGAGGGCTTCTGGAGGAGGCCAAACCACAAGCCTGATCATTTTTGTTTAACATTTATGGCTGTGGTAGGCATAGGCAGATGCAGATGTACCTAATCTTTGTTAGGTAATTCAAACACATCTGTTCACTTGATGTGAGAGGATCTAGAAGATTTGTTTTATTCCTGCATGAGATAAGACATTATAGGCATAATAAGCTGGTAAATTCTGAATTGTTCCAGAAATTTATCACCATGGTCAGAAAAAGGAAGAAGCTCAAAGCTGCCAGTAGCAGATGGTCAGTCTCCAGGAGCTACAGTGGGTAACATCAACCTCCTGGTGAAAGCTGATGTGGAACTTCTGTATTGAGCATAGTTTCATGAACGGGGTCTGGCAAAACCCCAAAATTACTAAAAAGAAAAATTTTCATAGGTGTTTTTTAAACTTCCATCGATAATTTTCAGGTGCTGAATGGCATTCTGAGAAACACTTTCCTCATGAGCTCTTACAGCACTCACCTGGAAGGTGGGAGACCTGACCCCCAAATTGGGACAGTAGCTCCAGGGAAGTTCCTAAATACCTGACTGTCCTTCAGGTGTTTCATGAGGGTTTAAGCAGGTTTACTTTGTGTCTGAGTGTGAAGTGAAAGCAGATGTCAAAGGTCAGTATTTCTGGCAAGGAGAGTGTGATTTTTTTTTCCCTCCTCTATAACCAATGATTTACTAAATAGATATACATGAACAAAAATAAAGCAGTAAATCACAAGGGTCAGATGGTGAACAAAGCAGAATTTA
Organism: Ramphastos sulfuratus; assembly: GCA_013399055.1. Taxonomy (NCBI): domain Eukaryota; kingdom Metazoa; phylum Chordata; class Aves; order Piciformes; family Ramphastidae; genus Ramphastos; species Ramphastos sulfuratus. Next base: position 1,294,303 of record WBNM01006289.1, on the reverse strand, counting down.
GTTACTCTGTCAACTCTTTCGTAAAGATACGGAGACTTACAAATTCCCTGTTCTTAACCCCATAGATGGCCACGTTCTCATGCCTCATACATGCACACATAATCTATGCAAGACAAGAGTGGGTGCACAGAAAGGACAGCAGCCTTGGCTACTAGCTCATTTAAAAGAAACACAGCTTTGGGGAACCCTAAAGAAACCTGAAAGCATGCTTTCCCCTCCACACAAGCCTTACAGACTCTTGTTCAAATGGTCAAGTGCACAGAGCCAACATACCACCAAAGTAGGGCCTGAGGTATTTGTTGTATCCCATGGTGAGATTCGCAAATCCAGGGAGAGATGTTGTGTCACCACTGCGTGAGCTGGATACATGGCCCAGGGAGCACCTTCTGGGGACACAAATAGGTACTGTTATGTGTGCAGCCCCAGCTGTGTTTCCAGCTTGTGCTCAAGCAAGCAACAAGCTGCATAAAATTCTTAATAAATAGATCTCTGAAATCATGAGGTTAGTTTGCTTGCCTCGGCTGAGTAACTGGCACTTTGAAAAGGTGAAAAAACAGCAAATTACTTCACCTGATAGCTACAGGTGTGCACATGTGGTAGCTTAAGGATGTTCTTAGAATGTTGCAGACAAATCAAGCAAGTCCTAGACATCCCATAATCTCCCCCTTCCCACTCCTTCTTGTACTGTCTATATAAAGAACAGACACTTTATTTTCCTCCTGCTTCTGACAAGTCTTACGGACCAGCAGCTCCTCCTCTCTCATCACTACTCCCTGACAGAAGCTTTCATCCTTCTGTTAGTGTCAGGCAGTGCCCCTACAGCTACTGCAAGGAGTAAAACCTCTGAGTAGAGTGGGAAGGGAGAGGTGGAGCAGTGAGCACTTCAGAGACACTACCAAAGCCTTGTGGGCTGAACTACCCCAAGCTGCCATGCTACAGAGGGGTCAGCTCTGATTTAGTGTCAGAATCAATGCCTTGTGTGTGGACAGCAAAGCCTAGTGCCTGGCATTATGAGCCTGTCACACAGACAGCTGGAGAGACAGAGCTCTGGACTGCAGAAGGGGAAGGTTTGTGGTGCAGTGTCCTTCTGTGGCCATGTACTCACTTGATGGAAAATGTAAATGAGACAACTGTTAAGAGTTCATTACTGCTCTGTGTAGGGCTGAAGGAGGTGAGAGGCAGAGATACCCCAGAGCAAGAAACTTAGCAAAGCTCTGATGATATTTTTTCTTTCCGCTCCCTTTAAAGCTAGATTAATAGACCTTGGAGTTCTGCTGCGAGTTTTAGACCTAAAAGGACTTTGTAGCAGAATGGAACCAGTTTGTGCACAGCATAAACATCAGTCATTCACAAAATGTAGAACTTGTGGTTGCAGGACTGGTGATAACCCAGCTGGGAGCCACACGGGAGGCATTTCCAGTGGAAACTGCACTGTTGTGGCTCTCAATAGGAAATAAGGGTTGCACTGTTAATGTACATACTGCGCTCTGGGGGCCTGTGCAGGTTGCTGTCTTCTGTCCTTTCCTACACCTAACTTTCTTTGGATGGGCTGGACCATTGGAAGGGTAATTTCCTTTTGACTCACATTATCTGTATGAAACACAATTCAGACATTCTCTGTAAAACAAAGCAAATGCTCTTCTTACCTTTGGGTTAGAAGGAAAAGACAAAGACCGAAGAGGCAAAAATATCTGCAGAACATCTCTGGAGATTATTTCTGTATTTGCCCTGCTTGCCTGTGAAGCAGAAAAGAAAGGCAAAGTTCAGTGGTTCAAGAAAAACTATTTTAAGGGAAGGCAACAGGAAAAAAAACCTGTGCAGTCAGAACCCCACTCTGTGATGCTTAACATTCCCAGCACATAGTAGCTCCTGCCCTTTTTCCTGGCTTGTGTCATTTTTCAGCACTGTGCTATCTTAACACTTCCACATAAAATACACCACTGACAACTTGGGTCCTGAAGTCCTTGACAAGGTCACCAAATTGTAGCTGCCACTTTGTTTCAGATAAGGCTTTTCTTCTTTCACCATGGGATGGTGATTAGCTGGTGCTGAGAATATCACCATGAGAAGGAATTTATTAAATAAAAAATGTTTAGATTGATCCTAGAGGAATTCAAACTGAAGCCAAGGGAGATCCTGCCTGCATCCAACAGATTCAGCATCTTTTAGTCCAGGATTCCACTAATCGGCTCCACAGAAGTGCTTCAGCTCTGTGCTCCATTAGTTTGTACCTGGGATAAACCCATACTATTAACGTGGTGCCAAGTCACTCAGCATGCAGTACAGGATGAAATCATTCCACTTTAAATAGGTTTCGTTGACTTTTCCGGGAGTGGAACCAAATCTTGGCATCTGGCCTAAGGCTCCCACGGGCTTCTGCTGGCCTTGGAGCAGGCACCACGAGGGGCAGCTCTTACCTGTGCCTGCTCTGCATTTTTGCTCCCTGCCTGAAAGACTGCACCAGCTGCACAGCTTTCCCTGAGCATACCCCTGGCACTCTGCCACACAGCCTGTGTGTACCACCTCCAGCAGCTCCTGCGGTGAGTATGGCACTGCAAAGGGGAAGTTGTTACTCAGCTGCCATTAGTCTGAGCTGGACACAGTACTGCTGTACCTGCTCCACTGCACTCTTTGAAGTGTGTCACAGATTTCCTGTAGATACCAGCAAGGTAACCTCCCTCTTGGATGGAGTCTTCCTCTCAATTATACTGTTAAAAATTGGGAATAACTGTGCAAATCTTTAGTCCCTGTGTCTTGGCACCAGTGAGAGCAAGATGCCAGCTTCAGATTTGGTGCCTTTCTCACCATGCACAGCAGTTAGGGACTCAACTACAAACCTGGTCATTCCACAGTGACCCAAATATTAGGAATTTTCTGCTTGGATTAGGTTCTTCCTGTAGCAGTTCAGTACAGCCCAAAGGATGTTCTGCCTTCCCAGCTAGTTGTACTGTGCCATGGGACAGCAGGGCTCCAGGCAAGTGAAACATGTTTGCCCATACAGAGCCAGTAAAGCCACCTGAGCACTGAAGCACCAAAATTGTAAGGCATTCCACTAGAGAAATGTGCTGTAATATCTTGTCTACCCTCTGAATCTCTAACAAGGCTTTCCAGTTCTAACCCATCCTCTGAAAGTGGTGTTCAGATATTTTCTGATGTCACTGAGCTGACATCACTGTAGCGTAAGAGAATCATTCACCTCCTCACAGCAGTGTTTGACCACAGTTTTGATGGGATTAGTCCAGGTAGTTTAAAGAACTTCTGGGAAGAAAGGGTAATCGTGCAAATTAGCATTTAGTTAAAGCATGAGAATTCACAAGCTTCAGCTGAAGAGCCCCCCAGGAGCACCCTTCAGAACCCTGTTTTGCACAGAGGCTGTAGTTACTAGCATTCTGGTGCATCAGAGTAAGCTTCTGAACAGTTTTGTTCTACCTGATCCTAGTTACTAAGACCTTATTGGGCGCGGGGGGGGCGGGGAAGCAGATTTGATTTATTTTGATGACTAATAGATGGAGACTTCTTATGTAGTAAAAGCTTATTGGGACTCTGTTGTGTCTTCAGTTAAAGTGAAATGAGCACTGAAGTGTGTGCTACTGCTGCCTAGTGAGGACAGCTGAAACAAATCAACTTGGATCGATTTATAGCTTCTGCTGCCACCACAAACCTAAGTGAACTTCAGAGTCTCCATTTCTCTGACTCTAATTCTTTGCAAAACAAGGAAAATGGTGTTTTCATTTTTCAGAGGATGGCCATAAAGAAAATATATGCATCAAAGTCTGCAAGACAGTGAGAAGGGGATCTTTAAGAGCTAGAAATGAGAAACAGCAAAGAACTTATGGGCAAGGAAAAGGTGACAGCAGTGCCCAGAGCTGAATATAACCAAAGCATTTATTTATCATTCAGCGTATCAATGCAATTGCAATTCTGCTTCTGTAGTGCTTTCATCAGAGGTTACCAGTTTCATTAGCACACTACACTGGGAAGAAACTATTATGAAATCATGTATGTACATTTCTCTGCCTAGTAAAGGACTTAAGTTTATTCCAACAGGAAAAAAACTAAACACTTTTTAATCTGGCTATTTCTCTCTGGTTCTGTGATTCTGTGAAAGCACAGCACAGGCCATGTCAGAACAGCAGTATTCATGAGGGCAGTTCTAGTACAACTGGTGGGGAGATTGCTTCCAATACCAGAGTTCTGGACAAAATTATTCATTAGGTAGACTCAGAGATAGTGAAAGCCTTGAGAATATAACAGCTTGCTCACTCAGCTCCATGTTCTCACTATTGGCTGTGAAAATTGTACAAAGATGCAAGTATCACAGTGACATACATCCAGCTAGAGCCCTCTTGGGAAGCCTGCATCTGCTTCCAGAGAATTTAATGGAATAATCATAGAATCACAGAAACATTCCAGTTGGAAAAGACCCCCAGGATCAAGTCCAACAGTTATCCCTTCTCTGCAAAGTTCACCCTTAAACCATATCCTCAGGTACCACGCCAAATGACTTTTGAACACATGCAGGGTTGGTGACTCAACCACCTCCCTGGGCAGCCCATTCCAATGCCTCTTTATACCAACCAGCAACAGCAGGATGTGTCCCACTGCAGCTCAGCCTGTACTTCCTTAATTTCCCTGGATTCCTCTGCTTTGAAGGAGTGGTAAGCAAAAACAGGTGGAGAGGAAAAATCACTGGCAGCTCCAGTAACTGTTTCTCAGGGAAATGGGGTGTGAGCTAGTGGAGATGTGCACCCTTATCTGACAGGGCCTGGAATGGTACCCAGGCACCTCTGCAGCACTGCTGGTGTGACCCATGGTGACACACTCCATCTCCACCAGTGCTGAACTGGGAGGGAAACCAGAAAGCATCACTGCAGTCCTGCCTTACCTCCCACTTACTGTCTGTGTCTCACTGCACAGAGGAGCAGGTAGCCTACTCTTTGATTTTCTGCTGGCTGATGACATTCCAGTGCCAGGCATTGCCTGGAGCATCAATCAGAGTCTAAAAAGCCACCCCTAAAACCTAGCTCATCGACTGGCTGACTAAGCTTAAGGTGAATCACTAGGTGATTTTACTAGACCCAAATTGCTCTGAGTGCAGAACAAGCCACAGAGGCACATGTGCACCTCAGAGTAAAACCTGCCTAGGGACAGAGAAGACAAAATAACTCCTGAAATAAAACCAGGTTAAGCTGAATTTGCCTGTTTAGCTGCTGTCTCTATTTAGTACACAAAGTTAGGATTTTCATAATGAACTCAGGCATAATTTGTCTATTTCCCTCACACTGACAGTGAAGCTCTGCAGGAAGCACCACAGACAGCTTATGCTGCAGGCAGCAGTGGGTCACAAGAGGTCCAGGAGAGAGCCTGTGTCCCACAGGCTTGATCCTCGTGCAGACCCCATGGCACCTGGGAGACCCTTACAACTCAGCCCACCTGAACCAAACACCAGTAAGAACACCTGTGAAAATTGTAGGCAGCTATTTTCAGTGAGGTGTTTTCACATGACCTTTGATTCCCAGGACAGGGGTTGATGGATGTTAGGACGAGGAGCAATGGTTTACAAATGGAGCAGGGTAGATTTAGGCTGGATGTTAGAAAGAAGTTCTTTACAATGAGAGTAGTAAAATACTGGAACAAGTTGTCCAGAGATGTAATTGAGGTTCCATCCCTGGAGGCATTCAAGATCAGGCTCGATGTGGCCTGGGGCATCCTGATCTAGTTAGAAGTGTCCCTGCTGAGTGCAGGGGGCTTAGACAAGATGACCTTTGAGGGTCCCTTCCAACTCAATGCAACCTGCGAATATGTGATGTCACATGAAGACACTCATCTTAACCTCAGGTGTGGCAAGAGTGAATTGTTTGGCTCTGCTGTGTCTTGGCTCTGCATTCTGCAGGAATGCTGCTGCACAGAGAAGGGTGGATGGAGCCAGAGATTCCCCTTTTGCTCCTTGTATTCAATTCTGTGGAATAACTTTCCAGGAGAATATACCAACAGGGAGTTTTCCAGCTTCATTACCACTTCTTGGCTACACCATTCCACGCTGAGCTTTCTTTGGCTAATGATACGAAGGTGACAGTTGCCAAACACAATTACAAAATGATGGATGCAAAAATCATCATACAGCCTGGCATCAGACTTGGCTGCCTTTGCCAAACATCACTTCAAGGGCAACATATTTGTTTATCTACAAGAGGTTTTGACTGATGTGAGACAGATACAATCTGCTTGCCCTTTTTGAATGCTTCAAACAAATCTAAGTCTTGAACAAATCTAAACCCAGGCAGGTTGTTTAATAATCTGACCAAGTCTAGAAGGTCATTATTGACCCAGTTTTAGCCTGAAGAGCAGGAGATGTGTTTCAAATCAGATACTGTGTGAACTCAGGCTCCAGCAAGGCACATGCTTGCTGTGGTGGGGTGTCATACCAGTGCTGAGAGTTGGCTGTGCAGTGGCACATCTGCTTTTTTTGTTTATTGGTCTTTGGTGGTGTTTGCTTGTTTGGTTTGGTATTTTTTTTCAGTTGCCTTGAGTGGTTACCTGGAACTATGGGCAGTTAAACATGTGGCTTCATGGTACTTGTAGAAATCCTTTAAGAACTTCTGTGAACTTGTGCTCTTGATAAAAAATACATTCCTTCCATCCTTGTCACTGTCATTACATCGCATGAAAAATGATCTCTCGGTTCCAGCAGCTGCAGGAGGCATGGCTGAGATGACCTGCTGAGGCTATGGCACTCGCCTGCTGGAGGCAGCTCTGGCTGTGTTTTGGTGCAAAGCTGACTCTCAGCCCCCACAGCAGGTGACAGGGCAGCACCTGCTCTCATGAAGAGTGCCCAGCTGTGTGGGGCACACCAACATCAGGCATGTACAGTCACTGAGCCTGTTGCTGATTTCACATGCACCAGTACTGCGTGTGCCATGTATGTTTATATACACAGACTTTATACCTAGTACTGCTCTCAGCAGGAGGAGAGGAACCAGGCCTGTTACTTAACACCCCACAAACTGCAGGCCTGGTTCCCATCACGGCTATTCCAGTGACAGTCAGAAGCAACTTTGGGACACAAAAAGAGTTTACATAAAATTAGGTTCCATCCATACATAAGGATGCTCAAACCATGCCCGAGTAATGCATTTATGTTTTCAATATGCAGACTCTTGTCCCTCAGGCTGCTGGTGGGAAGCTGCAGGTTGTGCTCACATTTGCCCACCCACAGTACCCAGATCTACCTCCAGCTTGCAGGCCAGAGGTCTTTAAAAGCATACTGAAAGTCTTAGATTATATCAAAAAGGTTTCTGAGATTTACTTACGTGAATGGAATTCTTCCTTCAAATTGTCAACTTGGGCTTCTCTTTGGTCAATTCACTGAGTCTGTTTAAGCAAACACAATGTACAAAAACATTTAGAACTGATGGCAATTCTGTGCAGAAGTGTGGCGTGCTGCAGGCAGCTCTTTCTCTACTTTACTAGATACCTTCTGCCTCTCTAATCTTCACTTGCTTGCAATTGCCAGTCTCCAGTGGCTGCAGATCCGTGAGCTCACAGTTGTCTGCTTGGTCATATTGGGCAATGACTTCAGGTTTCATTCACCTGGCAGCGCTGCCCCTCACGGCAAGCAGGGATCCAGGGCTGGGTGCAGGAGTTTCATCTTCCCTCCTCCAACAGCCAAGCAGGTCACAAGCCCAGCAGCACTGCTTTCTGTGATTTTGCTCTCTACTTGCCAGCCCTGTAATTGTAACCCTATATATATGGTCCCTCCCACCTCAGCAGTTCTGCTCCCTGAGTCTCCTCCATTGTGTGTGCAGGTATTTTACCTAATTATTCGTGTTCCCATCAGCTGAGATAAGTACACACATGATTAACTCACTCATGGGACACAAAGTAGTGTCCCCTGAGCACCTTCTGACCTGTGGGTGTAAAACGACTGCAGGTACTCGTTACATTAGCATTAAACAAAGCAAAAGTGGTTAACTGAGGGTCTCTGCTGAGTGCTCTACTCTGTTCTGTGTGTGCTGGAGGAGAAAATGGGAACCAGAAGTTAATTATTACGGAAAGTCTCACGTGAGCAGAATTTGGAAAGAATGGAAGAGTGTGTGTCATTTAAACTGAGTGGAATTAGAAAGGCACAAAAATAAGAGAATATAGCAAGCCAATACATCAGGTATTTTGCTTCTGATTATTCTCACATTATGGTCAATACACCAAAAGGCTCCAGCAGACACATGGCCACAAAGGCCTCAGTGAACTCATGGAAATTGTTTCCAAGCTTCCAAGTGACAGGCACATATAAAGTAAGAGCTCTGCAGATGTGCTGGGTAATTTGGGATTGTTTTTTTCTTGCTCATCTTTGCTACGACAAAGGGAAGCAGTTTCCACTGTAGCCCTGTGCTGGCTCATCATAGCAGTTCTGTTCTGTCTCTGAAGTGTGCTGTGCAGGCAGACCCCTAGGGCTGTTAAGCAACCGTGTGATTTAGTCGAGCAATTGCTACGTGCTGTGGCCCACCCCTCCAAGAAGAACTTGCTGACCTCTCAGAGGAGGAAAGCAGTGATGGACAGAATCACTTTATTTTGTTGTTCTCACTGAGCATCTGCCTCCTTTAAGCAGATTGGTGTTGTGGTGTGGTAGCCTCAGCAGTGCCTTGCCAAGGAGGGGAAAGGACCCAGCATGGCTGAAGGGAACAGTAAGGATGAGGAGAGCTGCCAGCGACTTGTTAATTGAAGGCTTGACAACACACTGACAAATGAGAGTGTAAGAAAGGAATATCATATGGGGCCCCAAGGAGCACAGTTCAGACATTATCATTCATCTTACACATCTATTAGTCTGAATTTCTGTAGGGCAGGGAAAGTCTCCTCACCACAGCAAGGTTTAGGGGAAAACCAGCCACATAATATTTTGAATGCTTCCACAGCCCTCTTTTCTTCAACACATTTGTTTTGCTCTTGCAGGCACAGCAGCTGCACGTCCTTCAGCACCAGCTTTCATTTCTCCTCTATAAGTCCTCAATATCCACAATAAAGCCTGTGCCTTGTGCCATGTAGCAGAGAATATGTGCCACTGTTCATGGAGTTCCTGGAAGCAAAGCTGTGGCCTGACACTGAGCCACCTCCAGATGCTCTAAAGTTCCTGCATTTACTGCTTCCCACCAACTAGGTGCCTCTCTGGGTTCTAAGAAAACTTAAAGGCCTTTGAGGCCATCTCCATATTCTTGTAGGTTTGTGAGGTCTTGCCAACAGGTTGGTGGCAGCTTTGCACCACTTGCTCATGTTGTCCCCTTTCTCAGACCACTGCATTGCCATGGTTGGGTGCCCTCAGCCTGGGCTGGTGGGCTTTGAATGTGCCTCATCAGCCTCTGTCTGGGCCCCAGCAGTCCTGTCACCTCTTCCCTGAGGCAGGCTTTACCTAAAGGTATTTAATCTGGGTCTGGTTTGATGTTCCCATTCAGCATCACCTTTCATAGAGCAACGTGGCATTTCACAGACCAGGGAAACAAGCCAGAATGTTTGGGCTTTATTTAGACTTCTCTTTTCTTTTCTTTTTTAAAAATATAATCACTGTGGAAATAGCATAAATATTCCCCATTTCTAAGAATGGAGAAATTCAGGTACTCAGAGGTCAAGTTATTTGTTTCTTAACTGTTGTCAGTAACAGACTATCTGCCAAGATGAGCCAGCCTCCTGCAGCACACGTGCCAACACTACCTTGCTCAGACCAGTACTGCTATGATCTGCTCAGGAGCTGCTGATCACAGCCAGCCTCCTGCACACGCACAGCTGCCACAGGCTTCCCCCACGCTGCTCCCTGAGCTTGGGGCTGCACCAGCCCCGCAGATTTGCACTGCATTGTTTTTCCTCCTCATTTCATTGGCACACATTTACCCACAGCCTGAGCCCCATCCCAGCCAGCATGGTGACATGGCCCTGTGGCAGGCACTGCCCTGCTCAGCACCATCTTGTTTGAGACAATTCTTCCTACGAGTGCTCGTCAATAACTGCTAACCTACTCCTAAAAGACACAGATCAATTGACAAAGTATTATAACCCCTTAAAATATTAATGCCCTATCAAGGAGACAATTTCACTGGGCCTAGGGACTCTTCCATTATTAGAAATTATGCCCCAGTCTTAAATAAATTAACTCAATAAATGTCTTACCATGAATACAAATTCCTGCTTAGGGCTTGCAAATAAAATGATTTAGAGCTGTTCTCCAAGGAAAGATGAGGTGTTTAAACTTGCAAAAGAGGAAGGGCTACCATATTCATTAGTCTTTTGTTTTAAATGGACTTCTGTCCTGAACTGAAGGCATCCCTTTCGGAAGGGAGGAGAACATCTTTGCAAAATTAACTTGTTAGGTTTTCTTATCCAGAGGCTGCAGTTTTGGTTCTGCAAGTACACAGATTTCTGCTCAACTGCAGAGGCAGCTCTGGGGCTGAGATCACATGAGCCGTAGGCTGGGGCAAGCCCAGCACCATCTGCTCCACAGCCGTGTGGACTGCAGGGGGCATGGCAAGGGCCACAAGGAGGAGCAGGCTGGTATCCCTCGCCAGCAGCACTGCATTACTGCCTGCTTGTGTGGGTGCTGGCAGCCTCGACATGAGTGACCCATTCTGAGAAACTTCACCTGGATCCGCGAGGCTGGGGGGAGCCATTCTGCCATTGCCCCCAGGTTGAATTTTGGCAAACCAGAGTTTTTTAATTGCTTCGTGCAACCATGACCCTGTAGTGCCTGCACTGGCAGGGCACCTGAATTCCCAATCAGTGGAAACTGAGCCAGAGCTGCGAAGCTGGAGTGCAGAACTCGCTTTGCAAAGACATGCACCACAGTGCTGGCTGTGCTGAGGAGGAGCTGTGAGCTGTGCTGGGGGCACAGAGTGCAGCAGCCTTCCAAACCTGAAAGCAAACCTGCTTTTCTGCTGCAGCTAGCTCTGTTGGTCAGGCTTAGAGAACTTGAGCAATGCTTACTGTAACTTTCCTGTATTATGCCCTAAACACTGAGAAGAGATACCAGGCCAGACCATCGTGCTACTGTTCACTTCAGCCAAGGCCATACCACATAAAAGCCCATGAGGCCTGAAGTGGCACTGGTTTACTCAGTAAGAGTCTTTTCAGCCTGCAACTCCCCAGCTTCTACTCACATATACCTAAAAGACCCCATAGTTCACAGGGTGTCTGTTAATAAAGCTTCAGCCTTAGCAGGTGTTTGTAATTTCAACCAAACATGAAGCCTGCACAAGCCCATTCATCACCCCAAGCCCCTGTCAGAGGGTTTGCCCCCTTCATGCCCATGAATGGACTGTGAAATGTGGAAGCCACATTGTCACCTGTAAGGAGAGCTGCAGTTCACACCAAAGGCCCCTGCTGCCTTAGACAGACACTCCAACAAAAGCCACTCAAAAAGACACTTAGAGACAGGGAATTTGACAAGAGGCTCATGGTGATCACCTTGGCAGCAGCCCTCTCCTCTGTGCCTCCTCTTTGTGGCATTGCCTTTGCACTGCTACTTGCTGCACTCCCAGCACTGCAGCAGTGAGCTCTGGGCTCTGGACATTCACAGGAATGTCAGCCTACATTTTTACTACAGCATCTCAATGCACTTCTCAGCACCCTTGAGGGCTGGGATAAATGTGACCCCAGCTTACTCAAGGGAGGAACTGAGAGAAAATGAGGATGCAGACTAGGAGAGAGGGTGCAGCCTGTCTAGGGGTGGAGAGGTGGCATCCTCACTGAGCTCCCACATCCCAAGACTGAGAGCTCACTGCTGTGCCTGTGCCACAATGGGCCTTTGGGCACCACTGCCAGCTGCTGCTCCCAGGTCAGAGACATCCCATCTGCCTCAGTTTCCCCACAGATCTCACATTCAGCAGCCACATGCAGCCATCAGCTTCACTACCCCAAACATGAGGTGCCCTATGTGCTGATCCCATTGCCCAGCCTTCATCCAGGAACAACCCCTGCAGACACCATCCACAGCTAGCACAGGGCTAGGGCCACTTAGCTCTTAAGATAATGAGCAAGTGCAGTAATGTAAGTTCTAAAGCAATTTGGCAAAAATCAAGGTTAAAACAGTGACTTCCCAGCTGTGTGCAGCCTCCTGGCTTCTCAGGAGCATGGCAGGTAGGTGGCCACCCCTCTCCATGCGGTTTCTGCCACCTCCCTCCTGTTCCCACCTGGGATTTCCTGCTCTGTCTCCAACTGCTGGCTGGGCTCTGCAGTGATCCTGGCTGGGGTCAGCTGGTACTCTGGGAGGTTATTCCTTAATAGGGTGATCTCTGTGCTAGCAGAGGGCTGAGGACAGGAGGAACACGTTGTCAGCTCTGATCTGGTACTACAGCCTGCCTGCTGCTTCAATTCTGCCTCTCCAAAGTAGAATTCATTGCTGGACTAGAAAACACAGATTAACCAATCAGCTCATACCACATTTATTGTTGGTTTCCTGGCAGCTTGAAACAGCAGTGGCTCCAAAAGAGCAGTGACACCCCTGCCACAAAGAGACATAAAGGTTGAGCTCTTGCTGGGCACTTCCTGCAGAAAGGAGTGGCTGCCCAGCATGCAGCAGGGCAAAATGATGGCACTGCTACAGCAGTGGCCTGGAGCCAAACACCATCATACCAGCTGTGTTTTTGCCCCCTTTCGGCATTTAAGGTGACTGTCAGTCCAGACCCATTGCATAACTCACCTTTCTAGCTTTCCTAAAATAAATGCCTGAAAGACAGGGTGGAAAGAGGAGGCTGAGAGCAGAAGTGTCATCTTATACTGCAGACTTATTTACAACCTGACAGTGATGCCTACAGCAGCAAAACAATAAGGCACTTGGTCATTACCAGTATGCTCTTTTTGTGTAAAGCACCCACAAATCTCAAATCAGGCTCCTTCAGCTGCACAGGAACCACTTTCTGGTCTGTGCCATCCTGATCCCTGGCTATGCTTCCCATCCCTGTCTGCAGTGCAGGTCAGCCAAGACCATCAGTGGAGGCCTTTTCCCAGGGAACATGTAAATGTAGATTGTGATCCGTTCTTCCCACTTCGCCAGATGTCTGATGTGAGCAGAGCAGGATACACCTACAGGCACCCTCGGTGCCCAGCTCCAGTCCCTGTGTCACCTCAGATTGGTACATGAATGCCTCATGCATCTTTCCAGATGAGATGGTTCTTATAGGTGGAATTCAGCCCATGTGCAGCATGGCAGTGTCTCCATCAGAGCAGCCTGTCTTGGGGAGGTGACAGTGCAGCAAGGACCCCTGCCCCCCAGCAGCTCTGTGCTGCTCATGAAGCACTGCAGCAGTGTTCCCAGTGCCAGATTCTCTGGTTTTTCAATGTCCCAAACAGTCACAGAGAGATGATCCCTGGGGACACACTCTAGGGCTTTGCTTCTGCAGTAGCTGGATGTTGGTTTAAAGTGACACTTTATGTTGTTATGGTCACTGTTCAAGAACACTGATTCTTACTTGTTATTTTCGAGCTGAGGAGCTTTGGGTAGTGGAAAAGGTTAGAGACCTGTTATCCACCTGCACCACTAGCAGACAGGTAAAAGGACACAGACCAAGGTCTTACCTGAAGTTCTTGCTCTTCGTTACATGCCAGGTCCCAATCCCATAGCTACTCGCTCAAGATGAGCTCCAGCACGGCAGGTGCAGGACTGCTCCTTGGTGACAAATCATTCAGGCAGATCCCTGTCAGCTGCACTGGGCCCAGATGTGCATGTGTTTGATATCTCCATTGGAAGGGACATCTCTGAAAAGCTCACTCATAGAAAACTTCAGTAATTCCCAAGATTCATTTCCTGCTTTTGAGTGAAACAAAATGAGGTGGAAATGCCACCTTAAGATTTGCATGGATTTAGCTTTACATTTAGCTTGCAAAATAGTAATGAGCGGTTTGCCAGCTCTCATCACCTAGAATAGGCTGAGTCTTAGCAGTCTTAAACTGCCTCAGCCATAGGCAATACAGTAGAGACAAATTTTGTGCTCAAAAATAGTCTCAGCTCTTGTTAGAAGGATTATGCAATGGGTTTTTCCTTTATCAGCACAACAGAGCAGTGTGGACAAAGTAAAAGGGTAACTGTCATTACTCTGTGAATGATAAAATACTGTTTTATCTCGTTTACTGCAGCCCAAGGTGAAACATTAACCTGGCTTTGAGTTATGATGGGATGCAAAATAGCCTGAACAAAAACATCTCTGAGCTTTCTTTGGAGGGCATGAACTTCTGAGGTCACCAAAATGAGTTTGAGTGGTATCACAACACACACATTTCATTTTGTGGAAGTATTCACTGAGCTGTTTACCTTTGGAGTAGATGATTTTGAGCACTATAGAAACAAGGATAGAGAGAAACATTTTATATGGTGGAGGTTTTCCAAAGGACCATGAAAGCATTTTAGAGGGATAAAAAGGAATTATTTCAGACTTGCTCTCAGTTTTGCATTTCAAAAGATAAAGGAAAGGTCTTAAAAGCACTTACCCACTCCGTGCTACCTGCAGAGTTCCCTGCCTCTTCTGTGTGTGATGGAGCTGGCACTGGCTTCCCAGAGGCTCTTCATCAGAGCCAGATGGATGTTCCTGTGCATCTGAGATAAAGTGCTCCTCGGGGTCATTCTTGATCTTTAAAATGTGCCTGTCAGGAACGAAAACCCCAAACCAAGAGGGAAATCATAAAAAGAGGGAGAACCCTGACATTTTTGCATATTTGTTCATGTTTGTTACAGTATAAAGTGCCTGCAACCTGGCACAAATGCAATAAGAAGTTCTTGTTAGCAAAACCATTTGTGAGGTGCTGGAGAACGTGGCCTTTGGTGTGACAGTGATAACAATCTAACAGTGGGACACTGTCTGGTGTCCTTAAAGGCCCTACAGCCTACTTCCTGCTACATCTGTGGTCACGTCAGATCATCACACACCCCATAACTGAAGAAGTTATGCGGCATCTGGAAAAGTACTGACCAGTGTGACCCCATGGGGCTGTTGGGATCCAGGTGCCCTGGCAGAGCCTCAGTATAATCAACAAAAGGAACTTGCCTGTCTGGTGGTCACAGTTTACACTGTGTGAAAAGAGAGATTGCTGAGAGAAGGAATACAGCTTGCATTGCTGCTCCTGCAGCTGTGAACAGTTCACTGCTCACAGCTCACTGCTGTGGGCACACTGAAGTGGTTACTGCTCTAATAGAAATGGCTAACAGGAGAAGCTACCTCCCTGTACAAAACACACCGTGTGATTTTTGTTTCAGCCTGGCAGCCCTGGTGAATGGTAGCCATGGTTCATTGCTGCTGGCATGAACAACAGTGACAGCAGTGTCCCCAGCCGGTGCTGGCTCAGGTGCCACCCTGGCTGGGGGGAGCTGGTGCTCTGCAAGCCTCGTCTGCTCTAAGTGCTTTAGGGAAATTAATAGCTGCTTTGGGAACACTGCACGCTGCTCCTGTAATGTCCCACAAAGCACACTCTGGAGACACAAACCTGATGGCATGTCACATTTGCAAGGGAAAATGTAACTCTAATAAAGATTAATACGTGGGGACTCACCAGCACATTTCTTCTAATTGCCTTTCATTAACATTCTCAGCAACCTTGAACAAACACCACAGCCTTTTGTTTTCCTGTTTGCCAGGCAGGGGCTGCATGAGGCACAGCCAGCACAAAACAATTTTGCTGTAGATCCCTGTATGGAGGTAACTCCCAAATCCTTGATCCCCAAATGCCCTCTACTAGTCTCTGCCTAGAAGAGAAATCTGCCTCACAAAGCCGGAGCAATGCAGCGTAAAATATGTGTGTGTGAAACAGAAGAACAATTAATGTCCTTTCTCCTGTGTGAACACCCTCTAGCACTGGAGTCATCCTCACAGCATCCTACTGCCTGGGACTTAGCACTAGGGTCAGTTTTGTGCTTTGCAAGCACAGCATCTCACCCAGGTCCTCCCTGGCCAGCTTAGCTCTCACAGTTTCAGATACCTTGAAGATATTTTTTGGGATGTGAGACCTCCTCAGGGAACAAGCAGAAGGTGTAGTACATTTGTGACAATTAAGTGATAGTATGTAGAAAGGGAAGAACCCATGAAAGGCCAGATAGACTTATGGTCTGATTCCCATGTTGTTAAATCAGTCCTCTACAACTTTCAGTAAAAGCTTTATCATATCGTCTTATACTGGTTTGATTTTGCTCTTCAGATCCTCCCTGATTTACTGAACTAAAAGCCAAAAGTCACTTTCTTAACTGCCTAAGAGCCACTTTTTGTGGCCAGAGACACCACTGCTCTAGCATGTCTCTGGTCCTTCTGACTGTTGAACGCCAACAATATACCAAAATATCCCTGAACCTTGGACAACTCAGCTGCAGGTGCCAGGTGGCTGCTCCTCTAAATTCAACATGAGCAGTGCAAGTAAAGGAGCCTTTGAAGGCATTTAATGTTTTACTTTAATAGATTGCATTTTGGTATTAAGAAGAAAGAACTGCACTGGGAAATTCAGACCCCACTGACATGTGAGGTGCTAATTTCTGGACAATGCTGGTGCCTCTAAATCCATCACAGCATCACAGTATCGACAGTGCTGGATATTTACCCAGCTCCATGCAGGGAGTAAGGGAGCACTCAAGGGTGCCTTGAGTCATGGGAAGGATACAGCTTATTTCCAGGGAGGTGTTAGACCATTTGCTTGTTTCTGTGCCAGTTCCCCAATATCTGAATGCCAACTGCCTGCAGGGTTAACTCCTGATGCTGCAAGTGCTGTGGGTGGAAGCTGGGGTCTTGGGAGAGCTGCAGGGCTGCCTCTTGCTGAACTCACACAACCAAGGCCCAGGTGCCCACATGTCAATGCACTACAAATACCTCGAGAGCGAAACTACAGAGGAGCAGCCAGACAAGAGCTACTTCTCCCCTCTCTGCCAAGTGCTAAAAAAAATCCCAGCATGGGGAACAGGTCTGACCAGCTTTGTCACATTCTTCTGTTCTCTCTGGTCTCTAACATGGACCTGGGCAGGGCTTATGTTTATCCCTTCCAGACTTGTCAGTGCTGTGAGGCACCTCGGGCCCCTTCCCTAAGGCCGCTGCCCTTCACTTTCTCCAAAACCTACAACAGGACATCTTACTTTGTGGACTAATAGCTAATGCACAAGAACTCATCTAGTCTGTGAAAACTTGGCTTAGCTCCCAGCCCTATCAAAAAGACCTCCACAATCGTATGGCTTTTCTCATCTCCTGCACAAACACAGGTACAAGGCTGCACCTCCCAGCCTCACCAGGGGCTCTAGACATACACACAGGAGATGACGGGAAGCTGTTGAGATGCTATCAAGAGAGGTCATATATAAACACTGTACCAAACTCATAGCAAAGCTACAGAAAAAAAGGAGTTCCTCCTCTATTAAATTTTTGCAAGGTGACCTACCTGTCTCTGCCATGTCACACCCATTCCTGCAATAGCCTTTGTTTGCTCTGCTGACTGGAGCTGCTTGAGCCCTGGAATATCCTCCTCACAGGCTGTAATGAGATTTCAAATGGAGATTAGAAGTGCTCTCAGAAACATGAATTCTCAAGTTCTGAAATTCTGCTTTTAGTCTCTGAAGCTGCCAAAATCTAGACCATATTTTCCTGTTTTTGCATTCTTACACGACTTCATAGCATGCACTAAATATTCACTGCCACACTAAAAGATAAACTAAAAGCTTAGACATTCTGCTCATTTTATTTCACTACTCAAATCACTGAAAGACTGATTGAAATCTCTTACCTCTATTCATTTCAAAGTCTTGTCTGCTTGTGTCCAGTTGTTTCATTTGGATACAAAAGGAGACAGATCTAGAAATCAGTTCAATTAAGTTGTTTGTAGAACATGTCCTTTAAGATTTTACTGTTATGGTATCAAAGCACAGTGCAAAATAAAACAAGCGTAAAGCAATTTGAAGGTAAATTTAAAAAAAAACAACAAACAAACAAACAAATGAAAAACCCCCAAAACCACAAACCCAACCAAACAAGCCTTGAAACAAAAAACTAAGAACAGGTTAAAAGTAGTTTCACAATTCAGTTTGTCATGGAAACAGAGCTTTATTAATGGCAAATGATTTTCCAAAATAGCTCATACCATATGAAGTCTCCTATGTTTTCTCAAGTTTTCACTCTTCCTCATGTTCTCTTAAATTCAGAACATGTGTCCAGACAGAAAACATTGTGCTGACTGCTATCTCCTTGTGTACTTGTGTGATTATGTATTTTCAATTTATATTGATCTCTACATAGATCGATAAATTAATTAGAATGAGAAGGTGGATTGGATAAGTTTCTGTGAAAATGTCAACAAAGTCAAATCTAACCCTGGCATCATACACTGCATCTTTGATTTTGTCAAATCAACACTTTCCAATAACTCACTACCCTTCTGGGAGGTTCTGAATCACACTTCACACAGCCATTGTAACAGCGGCCCTTTCATCTCCCTCCTTTGCAGCATCAGTGGGACGTGGTCACAAAAAAGCCTGTGGTGTAGGGAAAGATGGTCACAGGGTTACACGAGGAGTGCTCAGGGTGACCAGAATATGTTCATACTTACACTTTTTTATCTGGATTGCCAGTCCTGGGTGAGAGCAGTAACCATTCAAACTGAATTACTTCTGCAGCTAGACTTCAGATCAGAACTCATCTGAAGAGCTTCAGCTTTTGCAGAGAAGTAGATCTTCATGTGCCAACACGTCCAAGTCGCTTCTCTTTTCTAGCTTTTCTGGAACTGCATGGATAAGCAAAGATTACAGAACTGATCTCACAGCAAGCAAAAGCTCAAGAAGTGACCTTTCACACTCAAAAGTGACCTTTCTCACATGCTGAGTTACAGCACGTGGTGCTTTGGAGGGTGTTCCCAGAGATGCTGCAGGGACAGCCCTTATTGCCAGTACACCTACCACCCTTCTCCACCATCCCTTCAAACCGTGGACCACATAGGCAGTAGGATGAGATGCTGAGCCTGAAATAGTGATGGACTAAGACTAAAATCAGAAATGTCTTGTATCCCACAGCAGTAACTAAGACTTCAGACAAGCATTTGAGCAAAGCTGGTGCTGAGAAGTGAGCAGAAAACATACATATGTGCTGGTGGGGCGGCATCCTTTGTCCAGTGACCTATGGAGTGAGTGACAGGTGCTGAACAAGCAGCTTCACCACCTTTTCCTTGCAGGGACAGCAAGAATCTGTCTGCCCTTTTACACAGGGAACTGCTGTCTCTTCTGAGCAGGCTGGTGTCTTTTGCAGAGATGGCTGTACCCAGGCTTCTTGCTCCCTGTCCGTGAAGCTGAGAGCAGGCCAGGGGCAGCTGGGCTACAGAACCTGTTCAGGCACTGGAGTGAGACTGATACTGGGTTTCACACAGACATCTTTATTTGCACATTTCTGCATATATGCAGGAGAAGGTTCTTTTGCCTGGGATGTACTGACAGACATATCATACCCTACAGAATGCAGCTTAGCAGTTCAGGTTTTTATATATATATATGTACACACATATATATAGTCTTGCAAAATGCCTTCTGCATTTCTCCCTGTGTCAGAAGGGATGTTTACAACAGATCAGAGCTAAAGGGACACTGCAAGGTTTTAGTTTATTTTTCTTATCTTTAAAATGAAATAGTGTTTGCACTTCTCATCAACTCGGTTGTTCTCCTGGTTTTTCTTCAGCAAAAATGCTGAAGAGACAGCTACAAGCTCTCAATGTTTGCTACTCCGAGATACTATCAGAAATGCAGGGAGAACATTTTTGAACTCTCATTTATCCACACTATCGGTTAGTTGTATGTCAGTGCACCAGGTATAAGAGCACCCTTTAATCAGTGCTGCAAATTAATTATTAGCATGTACACGTTACACTCCTAGCACAGTTCAGCAGCTGAACAGCCTCTGGACAGGTAAATGTGTGCATAAGTCTTGCTTTTGTTATTTTCACAGTACATTTTTAACCTGACAGTGTCCCTGAAGAAAAAAAAGTACATACTGGGCTTAAGAAAGGACAACCTCCTACGGGTATTTGCTTTTTATTGTTAAAACCAACATTTTGAAACCATTCAACAAAATCTAATATGAAGAGCTGTTGGAGAATAGCATCTGTAAGGGTGAAGCTATGCCTTGCTGCTCCATTAACATGGCTTTAGTTATCACATTTCATAGTATTTGCACATGTCCTTAAGTCTTTCACGGTGCTTCCATGGAGAAGGATAAAAGGTTCTTATGCTTCTGCCACCATCTTCTTAGAGGTCACACATGGGCATAAAGATGTTTGTTCTCAACACCTGTGGCAGTCAGGCTATGCCAGATTTCTGCCCACAACGCTTGCCCCTCAGGGCTACAGCCTGACTGGTGGTTACTCAGAGTAACAGGGAAACAAACACCGACGGTAAGAGGCACGTTACATCTTTTTTTTGCATTAGCATTAATCACATTCCTATTTTTCAACAGACAGTTGCCTAAAATGCATGTTAGAAAAGTTTGGGGTTTTCGTTTGTTTTGTTTTAAAGAAAATGCTGGCATGAAGATGCAGACTCATGTTTGTAACTGATGAAACAGTCAGACAAACGATTCAGACATTATTTAAACATTCACATCTCTAGGAAAACTTGCACATCCGATAGCACTGACAGATAGTCAACTGTAACTTAGAAGCCAGCACAGCAACTACCTTCCACATCCTGGCAGCAGGATTTATGATGGCGTGAGATTAGAACAGCAGACTATGTTTTATTTAGAAAGCTGTAGTTGTATTCACCATAAATATTGCAAGCCCCATTTATGAGCAATGGGAGGCTTGGCAAGTTTACAGAGGAACATTCACAGAAAACATAAAAAAACAAACCCAAAGACGTTTCCATGCAGAGTACAACTCTCTCACGGTCCGTGGATCTCTCATCTGTTGGCTGAAGCACACATGCCATTACATGTGCTGCTCATGGACAACCCAGAGGCATTCTCTGTGCTGATGTCCACCAGTTTCTGGCTGATAGCAGGGGGTCTGGAGACAAAGAGGATAATAAATGGCTCTGCAACGGCAGTGACTGCCACAGACAGAATGTAGAGTCAGGGCTACGGGAGAATGCAAAACTTGCAGGGCCACTAATGGCAGCCTTTTTTTTTTCAATACACTTAACCACATACTAAGAGTAACATCCAAATGCATGCCTGAAGTATGTTGCCAAACTGGGGCTACGCTCAACAGAAAGCAGCTACAACCCCTAGAACACAGGCACCCCCTGTCACCCCTATGGTACTTTTGCTAGTGGAGACACACTATGTAGCTGAAGCCACCCTCAGCATGGTGGCTCCAGAAACTCCTTCAGCTTCAGGGACCATGGTATCATGCAACTTATCAGGTTTTCTTCTGAAAGGGCCTGTTCCAAAGCGCTCAGGCTGCGTGTGCCAGCTCATGGACACACTTGGAGCAGCTCTGCTAGAGGAGAAAGGCACTGTGCCAGCCCAGTGCAAATGCTCGTTTACCACCATCCTGACCACTTTTCCCTCAGCTGAACTTAACTGCTTAGACTGATAATAGACAGATGGTCTTCTGTTGTGGGGAATAAAAAATAGGCAGATTGTTTATCACATTAAATTCTGTCATTTGCTAAAGTGATTGCAAGAAGAATCAACAAGGGACAGTGTAAACACGGGGTGTGATTTCACCTACAACTGACATCTTTATCAAGTGCCCATTAAATAGGAACTAAACAGACAATACTGGACAGCTGGAGGACAAGGCTACTCTCACAGCACTGCATCACTTCTGGAAAACACAGCACATGATTGGAGCTGCCATGCTCAGGATGATTGCTAGGGAGGGATTCATTAATGGTATGTGCATGAAAGACAATAAAGAAGATAGGTGTTATTCCCTTGAACATGTATCTTCCCTCACTTGAATATTGCTGTTGATGATAAGTGGACAACTGAAAGAAATCAAGTTCAGACTACACAGAAGTGCACGGATGAGTAACAGGGAAAATGTCCCATCATGGGGAATTAGCATAGCATTACACTAGTACTGATCAGACCTACTGCTACACTCAGCAATACTTCAATAGATTAAATTTTTATAAAATATAGGGCTACAGAAATGAGGCATTCTAGATACTTTGTATTATAAAAAGCTTCCACTTAGATAATTTTTAAAATATATCTTCACTGCTAACATTTATTTGCAATATAGTATCTGATATAATAAAAATATATGCTGGATGTGAGCGATGTAGCACTATGACAGGGACTCTCCTTTCGGTGTGGTTTGAGCAGCTGGAAAAGTTGGCTGTTCCCTCCTTCCCTTGGTTTCTCAGCCATCAGCTGCCTGGAGACTGCAATGGCACTCTGGTGGATTAACTTTCTTAAACATCTTCTGCAAAGCAGGCTCTGGTATGTTCCTCAGCTGCCAAATAATCTACTAGGCAAAATCCAACCTTGGTGTAAATTCACTACATGATTCTTTCTCTTTTACTAATTAAGAACTCCAAAATCTCGAACCGATGCTCTTTTTGGCGTTAGTAGGGAAATGGGACTTGTACAAGCCATGCAACTGCCTTGTAGGAAGAAATATTTCACTATAGAAAATGTTAAACTCCACAAAGGGAGGTGTGCACTTGGCTACTGATTCTGAGACTAATAACAACTAAGTGGCTCCCAGTTAAGCTTACAGGGCATTTTATGGGTGCCAGGGTCTGTGTGTGGAAACAGATGCGTCATCTGGGCCCTTTCCTGCACTACGTGAAACTGGAAAGATTAAATAAATCCATAAAATGGGCAACACTTTACTGTAGCATCCAGTGGAAAAATACAAATATTCAAATGATGAATCTAGGAAGCATGTGCCAAACTACATCAGAAAGACGACAGCACATGACCATGGTGCTGCTGAGATGCACGCTAGAGAACCACTTGGTGTCCTGCCACATGCTGGGGCTGCAGAAGGTGGCTGAGACCAGAGCAGGCATTCATCTTGCTGAACCAGCCCTTATAAACCTGCCTGGTCTTGTGAGAGCTTACCACCACTGAACAGGATTTGTTCTGTAGTTTGATAGTTATATGTGCAGCAGAGATTTTACTCCTTTCTGGCTCACTCTGGCATGAAGATCCTCTGGTTAATACATTCAGGAATAACTCTAGCAAAGATAGCATGGTAACACCAGTGCATGTGAGAGGAGAAGCAGGATCTCTGCAGAAATAGGGATACTGGCTACACGGGCTGCCTGCTTTGGGTCCCAGGTACATTCTCTGTTTATTTCTTACAGACTGCCCTGGCAGGTTTGACTTCTGTCGAAGCTGATTAAATGGCAATGCATTCATAAAGCGTTTTGCCATGTGGGAGCACAGGCTGAGCTTTAACTTGCAATAGATGGCTGAGTAAGCTATCGACATGTGCAATCATATGTAGTCAAGCTTGCTGGATTAAAAGCAGAACTTGTGCCTAGCAAACAATGCTCTATAGTACTCATTGAACTTCGAGCAGCAGTTCTCCCTCATCAGGATTCATTAAAATATTCACATGCTTCCAAAATGAAACAAAGGTCCACCGGCGTCTCTCGGCGAGCAGAGGTGGGATCGGTTGCATTCAGTTGCCATTTGGTTGGAGATGTCATACAAAATCCTCACACGCTGAACATGGCTGAATTGTAAAAAGCTTTCACCCAGAAAGGAGATCTTTGTTACACACAAAGTCTCTGACTCCTCCAGTGCTCACCAGGCAAGGCTACATCACATTCTCGAAGAGCTGTAAGGATCTCATGATGTTGTCATCCTGAAAGCAATGAGAAGATACTTTCATACACCAGCACTGACAAGCACAGCTCGAAACTGCACAGCACAGGAGGGGCCCGACAGCTGCTACGGCAGGCAGCTACCTTGCTGTCATTGCGCTTTTCATCCTTGATGAGCTGGAGTTGCTTCAGGGATCAGGTCCTGATTCAGCAAAGCAGTTACGAGCTTTCTCTACAGAACCAGGCAGTGCAGTTTGCTCAGCCAAACTAAAGCACTGGCCACTAGTACTGGAACAAAGAGGCCCACTCCTGTGGTTGGCCTGACCCTACTTTGCTATTAAGTGACAGGCTTCACAGAGACTCACCAGAAACTCGGTCTTGAAGCTGTTTTTTCTCAGAGAGCAAAGGAAACCTGGGATCCTGAGCAGCATCTTGTTTCAAAGGGAGTTTGTTCAAAGGGAAGGCAAATGCTGTGGCATGAGCTACAACTTTCATTGTAGTTACAATTTTGTCCTTACCTCCTGACATGATTCAATAAACTCATCTAAAGTTACAACTCCATCTTTGTTCTTATCCATTTTCTGCAAAATAAAATAAAAAATAATGAATTGTTTCCAGAGGTAACACTGCAGTTATGGTATAATAGCTTAGTTGATGGAGCCTGAGTAAATCTAGAGCACTTTTCAAACTTATGGACTTGGTGCCATTGGTTAAATTTGTTGGCTGCTAAGGACTTGTTCAGTCTGATATTTAAAGCACGTTTGGGGTCATCTGGAGCTACTCCTTCCTTTGTGCACACAGCAACCTCTAACCTCATTACATCATTTATTTATTCACTCCCTTGGCAAGCAGGGCCCACGTTACTGCCTCTATGAGCAGCGGAGAGGAGCAGCACAAAACAACTGCAGCACATGCAGAGGTTCAGACTTGCACATCCCAGGACAAAGGTTTGGGCTAAGAGATAAATGAAATGCCTTTGGAGTCAGGAAATCAGCAGACACTGTAGTGTCAGGGTGAATGGCTGCTAGGAGTTATTTTGGAATAGATAGTGTGGCACAGGGCTGAACACGGGGCTAACTCTGCAGTAAAGCATAACAGTGCATGGCTCAAGTATTGAGAAAAATACAACACAAGTCAAGTACCTGGAAGAATACTTCTACATGCTGCCGTGGTGCATCTTCCTTGAGCACTGGATACGTGTACTTTCCCATCATGTCATAAATTGCCTTTACAATGTCCATCATTTCCTTTAGTGGTGGCATGCCAGCACAGACACAGAAGGGAAATTCAGAGCAATACTAGCACATTTCTTCCTTTTACTGCCCTTTTCCTCACCCTCCTTCTCCCATGACCAAACAGCACAGAGAATTCCTGTACACATGCATGAAGACAGATCTATCGTCAGGAGTT
Source organism: Ramphastos sulfuratus (assembly GCA_013399055.1). Classification (NCBI taxonomy): domain Eukaryota; kingdom Metazoa; phylum Chordata; class Aves; order Piciformes; family Ramphastidae; genus Ramphastos; species Ramphastos sulfuratus. The sequence goes on along the minus strand of WBNM01006289.1, from coordinate 1,269,189 downwards.
CACCTCCAAAATCAAATGCTCCTGAATTCTCCATGACTGTGTCATAGCTGTGCTGGAGACTCTGCAGTGCTCACCTCCCTCCCCTGGCCACGCAGCACTGCAGGACATGCCCTCTGACACATGGCTGCTGGGGATGGTGCTGGGCTGCAAGTGGTGTGCTTGATTCTGAGCACTGGAGAAGCCGCCTTGTCCTAGAGCCTCCTCTGGGGCTAGCGATCTACTTGGCAGTCACTGGGAACCCAGCCCTTCTCCACACCTTGCACAAACTGCCACACATCTCCATGACCAGAGCAGTAACCACAAAGCCTCCAGGTATGCACAACAGTTTTGAGAATATATACCAAGATGTATTGCAAAATATTCAAAGTCATCATGCTCAAATCCAAGGATTCCCACAAAGGGAGCAAGCAATACTGGATAAGAAGATAAAACCAGATGATAATGCAGGATTTAGGAATGGTGCTACAGGCTAGAAATTCTAGTGCTTTGGGTGAGCCCACACCATAGCTCACAGTGCAGCCAAAAAGCCCTTGCACCTCAGTCACTGAGTAGCTATTGTCACTATCACCCTCCCCTTTGCAAAGGTTGTGCTGCTCATAGCTGTAATTAGGATTTTGCTTCTGGCTAAAGCAATCTATTGAAGGCAGTATAAGAAAATATGTCTACAGAATCATGCAATACAAGATCACCATGCACTTAGACAAAAATAAATACTCAACTGCAGTCTGAGTTGCATTTAATTAGCTACACGTTGAATTAATTGTGCTCTGCAACAATAACCAGCTGGCTCTCTTCAGAAATCAAGCAGATGTGTCAGAACCAGCCTTACCTCCTTGTTTATGTAGCCATCCTTATTGATGTCGTAGAGGTTAAACGTCCACCTTAGCTTTTCGTGAACTGTTCCCCTCAACAGAATGGACAATGCCATCACAAAATCCTGGGCCAAGGCAGAGAGAAGCATGAATTTTCATTGCATTCTTTTCTGAGTTACCTTCTTTACATAATGCCAATCACAATACTTATTTTTATAGGATAGAACATATTTCCTCTTCTGACTTGCTCTTCCAAAAGCATGTCCTCTCTGAATGAACTCAATGGATACAGCATCTGCTAAGATGATCTGAGTGCTGTCACACCAGCAGGGTTCAAGGCCAGGTTGGATGAAGCCTTGAGCAGCCAAATCTACTTGAAAGGTGTCCCTGCCCATGGCAGGGAAGTTATGAGTATATGATCTCTAAGGTCCCTTCCAACCTAAGCCATTTCACGACTCTACAGTGCTGTAGCCTTTAACTCTCCTAGCCCTGAGGTGAGGGCATGGGACTAAGAGCACATTCAGTGCAAGACGGGCAGACTTAGATCTTAAGGTTGATAGGACAGTGGCTACTCTGGCTCCTCAGACTTGCCAGGAGCAGCACAGCATGCTGCAGGAGTAGTGCTGGGGCAAAATACATATCTGGTGTTTAGAGCACTGCCAGATGCTCCAGTGGCCATTCACCTCCTAGACATGATCTGTTGCAAGGAGAATTCACTCAGAGTGCCACCACAGGTTAAACTGAGCTGCTCATGCTGTTGTACCTCCAGATCTAAGCTACTGTTGTAAAAGAGAAAATTGAGCATTTTTTGGTGCTCACCTTGACAGAAATGGAAAGATCCCAAACTGCTCTAATGCAGGGAACCTCAAGTTTGGTTTTCTGGCAAAATCTGCAATTCCCACCACTAATTACTCAGTCTGGGACAGAGCATTTTTTGCTTAGAGAAAAGTTATTGCTTGCAATACCTTTAATTTACTGTTTATAGTGCCCAGTGGCTCAGGCAGTATATGTAGCATCACTACAGGGATTTATTAGTACAGGCAGAGCTTCAAGCTAGCAGAGCTCTACAGTTCCTGGTATCTCATTTAATGTACTTAGTCCTTCCTGTGTTATCTCCATTAGCTCTGCATGGGGTAGTGCATCACTTCTTAAAAACCTTTGCTGCCTTTTCCTAAGGCTCAGAGGAATTTGAATTTGCTGAACAATACAAAAAAGGGGATAAAATGCTTATGTTTGACAATCACTAAAGAGACAGGTTTGCCAGGAAGCAAAGCTCATCACTTTTGGGTGGTTTTATTTAAAAAAAAAACACAAAAAAAAAAACTTACCCAAGCATTTTCTTGTGTCCCAATCTGCTTCGGTTTCTGAAAGCCTCTAACTACTGAGTAGCTGCCATATGCAAAACTTCCATTGCAGCCATTGCCACAGACACACACACACATACAGTAACATTCCCATTCTACATCTGATAAATTAACAGATTTCTCAGTCTTACCTGGGAACTGCCAATTTGACAGCAAAGCCTGTGATTTCTAGCTGTATAATCACACTAAACTGTCTTCAAGACTATCAAGTTCATCCTTCACAAATCTATGGTTTAACATATCCCTTTGCTGCTCTCCCACAACTGTCTGAGCTTAGAGCATGGCTGTTTGTAGCTGTAAGAACAGGCCCTGTAGTTAAAGGGTGGATTTAGCCTCCATTGAGTAGCAAGCACTTAGGACGCTTGTTCAATATAACAAGTTTAACCTCCATATTCCAGGAAGATAGAAATGTAACAATTCAGTCTCCATGATGACTGCAGAAGGTACAAGAGGCACTGGCTCTCTTTACGTGCAGATTACGTGTGCCACTCTTTTCAGAAGGGACTGTCCTTGATCACTCCTGTCTGCTGTGAAAATCTTTGCACTTTCTCCCTGTGAACTAATGCAATCTAAAGGTTTCTTTAGTGAAAGGAAACATGCAACTCCAGCAGCGTAAAGTGAATTATGTTTTAAAATATCAACTGATTTGTAGATTGACACCTTTAACCCATAATCCAACAAGTCCTACTAGTTTACAATGAGGAATTAATGGAAAAGCTTAAAAGCATGAAATTGAGAAAGGGGCATCAAAGGAGATTGTAGGACAATTACCTCGAATTTCACTGAGCCGTTTTGTGCAGTGTCAAATGCATTGAAGAGATAATGTGCATACATGCTAGCATCTGGAAAACACAAAGGGCAACAAGAGGAACAGCAGTTCATTATACACTGATGGATCCAAACAACATTCATGACCCTTTTTTCCTTTGGTATAAACCTCAACCTTGTAGCACTGTCACATATTCTGTGAACCAGTAAATGTTAATGTGGACCTGCATTATCTTCACATTCTCCCTTAAAACAGCCATAAAATGTAAAAGCTTTTACTACAGCAGAAACAATTGATTATGGGGCTGTACTTGGAAGAATGAGTAAAAACCCCAAACCATCCAGAAGCCATCTAGGGCAAATATAATATTAGCTCTGGTGGAAAATGCAACAAGAGCACTGAAGAGTGCTTGCAGCACACAAACATTCTTCTACTGTTTTGTATTGTGTGAGATGCAGCAGAGATCCCCAAGGACTGTCCATCTTTGGGAGGGGCTAGTTCCAGTTTGGCCTACTGCTGTTTGTGCTGGTATGAGGCTAATTGGAATATTTTAATGGAGAAAATTATGTTATAGGCTGTGAAAAGGAAACAGTGGTGATGTCTTCTTCACTCATAGGCTTGCTGAGATGTTTAAGAATAAGAACTCAAAACACAGATAACACAGTCAGTCTCTGGGGCACAGGATCTCGGGCTGTTTAGCAGCTTCTGGCTTTCCTCCTCTCTGCCGAGTAACCTCACTAACCACTTTCCTTCTAACCCCCCTGGCCGATCCTCCAAACTCACCTTGTGTGTAAGGCAAACCTTGGGGTAGGAAGAAGGTGGAAGGGTGGTTGGGAGCCCCTCCTGGGGTCTCTGATTTCTGGGAGGGGTGTTGTGTTTCTGTATTACCTTTAACTTGTATATTTCTGTAAATATTCCTGTATATAGTGTATATATCTGCTTGTACATTGTGCTAAGCTGTAAATAGAGCTTCATCTCTTAACTTCCAGCTGGCTGAGTCTAGTCTGGGTCATTTTACAAAGTCAGGGGTGGGGGGGGCGGGGAACTCCCAAACCATCACACTGTTAAAGGGAAACCTCATCCTAGGCATATTTTTGTATCTTAAACTGCTGCTTTTAGAAAATCTCTTCTATTGAGAAGAGCAATACAGGCACATGAAGGATGGCTGTTAACTGGGAAAATCAGTGATGGTATGCAGAAAATAATGACATATCACCTTAAGACCTTCATGGGCCTGGTCCTGCTCTGGAGACAATTCACACTGCTATCTGTATTACCAGAGGCCAAGATGGAAGCAAGTGACATTAAATTACAGTAATTATTTCATTGCTGTTCTATCAGCCACACACTCCTTGTCTCTTCAAGTCTTTGCCTCTAGCACACAGAATTAGTCAAACTTGAGTCTTCATACTCATTGTCTGGGTATTCAGGTGTGGCCAGGTGCCCTGTGCTGTGCAGGCAGTGAGGTGGAACGACCCAGCATCTTTTTCCTCTGATCTCTAGGGAGTGATTAAATATTTTCACATTATTCTAATGCAGGAAAGTGTAAAAGCATGCAAAACAATAAAATAAGTTACAGTCATCCATAAGGATAAAATACACTGGACTGTAGGAAAGAATTCTGTTACTCTTTTAAGATAAGGATTCTGAATAAAATAGCTCTGGAAAGAAACCACAGAATTACTTATGAGGCAGTTGTAATTTAGCTGAATAGGAGCTTTTATTAAACAATGAACTAAAAATGTGTTTTATTTCAGTAGAGTGTGATGTACATCAAGAAATAGTAGATCAGATTAGCAAACATGAAAACCTGTCAAGGACATTNTCTATGATTCTATGACAGGAGCCCTGTGTAACAAAAAAATCACAAGCCTGGGATGACACTGCACAAAGATTTTATAATTTAGAGTTACTTTACTACCTCTGGGGTGTACACATTTGTCTGCACAGAGAGCCATAAAAGTGAAAACAATCTCTGAGGAATCTGAAATCTCACAATTTATGATGCTAAGGTTATACAAAGAGTTTGGAAAGCAAGTGAAAGAAAATAGTGTAAAATATGAAGTCACATCTGCTGTTAAAGTGATTTATTATTAAGCATGGTTGTCCTACCATCATCATTATCCAAGGAAGGATCACATTTCAAGGGAATGGGGGACACACACTACAAAAGCAAGTCTTTGTCAGCTTCAGCAGGGAGAAAGAAAAGTTACCTGTCCATGAAAAAAAGAGGTTTCTGTGACTGGTTGTTTTTCACATGTGGAAAGGAGTCACTTGAAGTGTTTCACTTAAAGGAGTTAGTGCAGTTATTTGGGTAACTGGAGTTCCTTGGACTTAATGCAACTGAGGTTGAAAACACAAAACTCATCTAGAAATACCTGAAGGTTAAATATACCTTTTTTTTTTTTTCCCCAAGTAAGTTTTTAAAAAAAGAAAAAAAAAAAGTTTATTTTTTTAACAAAACCAAAAGTAACCACAATGGGAAATCAAGTCCATGCTGAAATGCAATGTCAGCTTTGTCTAGGTGTACATCTCCGAGCTCATCTGCAGTGTAAAACACACTGTGTTTTAGCTTGACATTTACTTGAAAAGCCACTTATTAACCCCTACTTAACGTAAATGTACAACGCACACATATATACTGCAGAAATTTCAGACATCAGTCCACAGTGAGCATTTCCTGCAGCTATTAGAGAGTGGAGTATGTTTGGAAAGCCTCAAATACTGAATCTTTTACTAAAATCTTAAGCCTGTGACTCATTTCTTTCAATTTAAGAGTGGTATCCTCACAGCATCTGGCCAGTCAGAAGAAGTTTAACACAATATTTTAATATTCCAATGCATGACATGACCTCCTCTTAGTCACACGAGCACCACAAATGAGGTAGCTATCACTTCACACATCAACTGAAAACTGCATTAAGAATTCTGGGGAGGTTTTGATTAATTTACAGGCCAAAATGAGGTCTGGGACTCTTCTGTGCTAGGTACTACATGGCCAGCAGGCCGACAGCAGGGAAGCAAAGACTCACTGAGGGGAAGTGATTTAGCTTTCTGCCATCCAGAAAGTCAGTACCAAAAAAAGCATCAATCCCCAGTTCTTATTTTGGACTCGGCAAATAAAGAGCTGACAACAAGGGCAGGGTTTGTCTATACCCTCGTGAAATAACTGTTTCAAAGAGCCTAACTTTATTCTGTTACCTTGATGTCTGTGCTTCTATTTAAGACCCTGCAAAGCTGAAGCTCAGCTCACAGGTCTTGCCCAGATGATGTGGAGCAGTTTTGCAGCCAGCTGGCAGTAATGAATGTTAAGGCATGCTTCAATAGAGCTGACAGACACAAAGTACTCCACTTACCTCCATGAGGGAAAAACTGTGCATAGATCTGTTTGAATGTTTCTTCATTAACAACCCCACTAGGACATTCCTGCGGAAATCCAAAAGAAAAAGAATCAAGGAAAAACCCCAGCTCTGTAAAGGTTCATTTGCAAAACTCTACAAGCCTGATGAGAGTGATTAACCAAATCACCTTCCTGTCCTCACAGTGCCCTGGATTCACAGCCTGTGCAGCTGAAGAATTCAAGTAATTCAGACTGAAATTTCATCTTAAGCATCTGATAGACTTGGTTCGCCACTAATAACATTTGTAACAGTGGTTTCAGCAGTGTTTAATAGATGGTTTGCAGGATGACCTAGAAAAGCAGCTCATGTCTTCTGTCATATGAAGCTTCCATTTAATAATTACAAATAATGCTAGTGCCAGCTAACACTTCCCTGTCCAATGCCTCCACATATACAAATTCATTAATCCTCAGCAGAAGATTGTAGCCAGGTACCTGACACAAGCTCCATGGGGGCTAACAGTACACAATATAGTGGCAAATCCTTACAAACAAGCATTAATATTAGGTTGAGAAAGCTTAGACCATTTTTAAACTGTAAGCTTCTGTAAGCTTCTGAGGAGCCAAGCTATGGTCACACGCGTTTCCTATCCTGGCAACCTGTAGGGTTACTTATTTTGAAGCTCTGGTTCTGGATTGTAAAGATTTAAGTTTTGGCTGCTTCAATTAGAGGCAAACATTCAGGTAAAGGGCAGCAAATTTTCTGCCCTGAACTTCCTGACCTAACTAACTAGCCCATGGGGTGGCATTCAGGGAGGGAAGAGAGGACCAACGTCTGGAGAGCTCACACTTGCTTTGTTACTTTTGGTTAGAGGTGCTTCCTAGACACATCTGCAGGGTCTGGGTGGTACCCATGGAAAGGGGGACATAGCAGATATGAGGAACTCAGCCCCCACATGCTTTACCCTGTAAGGGATATCTGAACTAAGGTCTTCAGATCGTACCCAGCTGGATGCAAGACCACAGACTATGGAAGAAGTGGGTAAAAAACAACTGTGTGAGAACTGTCTTAGTTTTGTGAATTCTGTTTTCTTAGTCTCAACTTCTTATTTAAACTGAAATTAGTTGGACAATTCAAGCAAAATTCAAGAGCAAGTTTAGCTCCAATATGGTGCTTCACTACCTCCCCACCAGCTCAGTGCTGTCGGAGCATGTGCTCATGTGTCACAAGGCACCTAGGGCACTGCTTTCCATGTAAAGTTTTCAATTACAGAAAATCTGTTTCAGCTGGTGACACTTCCTCACAGAATTGCCTAACAGCCAGTTCTGAAAACTAAACCCAGAACAAACCAGTAAAATCACTGTGGCATTGATGCTTTTTTTCCACAGAGCACAGAATTATAGAGAAGAGTCAGTTTCCTCCCACATTCAGCAATACCAACTGGCAGAGACACTCTTGCTCTGTCCCTGCTCTAGGCTTTGACCCCATTCACAGCAAGTCGCATTCCTCAGACCCAGTTAAGCTGTGTCACTGAGGGAAGAAGGAGCAAGGGCACTGCCACTCTTGGGAGGATGTCTTGAAGATGGATTATCTGAGCAGGTTAACTCTTTGTCTCACAAAATGGTGGCTTGATGCTTATGCTTAAGATGATGGCTAGAGTTGGGATCAAGAGAGTGAATCAGGCAGCTTACTCACTCCATGCTTTCCTCTCTGTGTCACACTATGGTTGCTGTCCTGTCCTAATATAGGTCCTTCAGCAAGCAGTTTCACAGGACTTTGCACAAGGAATCACCAGCTTTCAGTTTTTGGAACCCAACTCCTACTACCTTGCCCTGAATTCGTGTATAGATATATAAACAGTTGTTCCTGACACTTCTGCCTGTCATCTGTGATTGTGTAGTTCTTGCTTTTGAGTATCTTTTCCACACTGAAGCATCCTACCCTTCAAAGAACAGAAGGCACTGAGTACCCTTTTACCAACCCTTCTTTCTCTTTCCAACACAGCAGCCCGAGACTGAAGGGCACATTCAAGACACCAGTACCCTGTTCATTCATCCTGCAGTATAACAGTGTTCTCTCACTGTTCCTCTGTACTTTCCCTAATAAATCCTAACAGGAATTACTGGAGAAATAGGATGGATGCTGTTTTTAACATCTTGTGGCCCTTGCTAGGTTTGCAAATCAGGGCAGACACCAGTACTGCTGTCATTACTCACTACTGGCAGCCTGGAGCTTCACAGGTACCTACACTCACTGTGTTACACCCACTCGCAAGAGCCAAGGCAGCAAAATGCTAATCCTGGTACCATCGGAGGTTGTTGAATTGGAGATGAGTAAACTTAGGCAGTCTAAGAAAATCCCTTTGAATTGGTGACACAAAAAGCTGGAGGAAGATTCAAGTCTATGACTTATTTATTGATTAGTTCTTTAGATACCTTTTAAGAACAGAAAAGACTTTGACAAAAAATCCTTCCACTATGAAAAGCCTATAAAGAAAAAAAGCATTTTTTCAAGTCTTTGATCTGCCAGCATCACCTGCTGCTGATGTACATTCACTACCCATGGGAAAGCACAGAATGAACAAGAGGAATCACTTTATCCTGTGCAAGCCAGGGAAGGAGGGCAAGCTTGTAATTTAATGTGCACTATAACAATCTGATATTTATATATGGTATCTTTTAATCATAGCTCAGACCCAGAAGCCTATCAACAGCCATTCTTAGGTACACATTTTCCTGTTGGTCACTGGAGTGCTGCTGCTCCAAGACCCACACCGGGCCTTGGCAGAACTTCAGACCAAATCGACCAATTGACCAAATTATTTTGAAAACTAAGCCTAGCACATCACTTTGCAGCTGTAGCAGATCTTCCACATCCTTATGGCATAGTGCTCCTGGTGAGAAACACTAAGTGAAGATGTATTTCAAGAGAAAGTATTCACCAAGAACCATCACTTCACATGCTAAACTGTCTTGATTTATAAATTTAGGTGCCAAGCATTATTTTCTTTATACTTGCCACAACTAGAGAGTCCCTTGGGTCTCTTCCATGCTGCGTGGCAGCCTGGTTTTACTAAAAGCCCCAACTCACCACTAGTGACCCCAAGAATGGAGTTTAAGGCTGCAAAGGGCAGGCTGCTGCCACACACATTCTCCTTGCAGAGGCAAGGTCTCCTGTAGCAGTTTCAGCCATTGTGCCTGATTAAGTTTTCTGAATTTCCACATGATCCTTATTGCTTTTGATGCTCCATCTGGAAGCCAAATGAAAGTTTGCCTCAAACCTGCAGGAGCGCTGGGCAGAGGCAGTGCTGGCATTGATCAGCCTGTTTATCGCTCTGTAACTGGATTGCTTTCAGACACATATGCTAGTACCAATTCATTTGCACTTAATTGATCACAATTTTGCTTTTATAAGAGTCAAATAATGCTCAAGAGGCCTCATTAGTGCTCCAGTACTATTTAATTCAGCTGACTCGAAAGGAATTTCTCCTGTGAAAAAGAGCAGGTAAGCTTCCTCTCAGTTTAAATTCCACTGAAAATAAAAAAAGGTTTACTCGTTCCAGAAAAATTCCTTGGCAGTATGAAGCAGCACATGGTCCTTCACCATATCTTGTGTATCACAGAAACACAGAATGGTTTGGGTTGCAAGGCACCTCCAAAAGCCCTCTAGTCCAAGCCCCCCAGCAATCAGCAGGGACATCCTTCGCTAGGATCAGGTTCCCCTGAGCCTTGTCCAGCCTGACCTTGAACATGCTCAGGGATGGGACCTCAACTACTTCCATGAGCAAGTGTTCCAGTGTTCTACCACCCTCATGGTAAAGAACTTGTTGCTAACATCCAATCCAAATCTACTCTTCTCTAATTTCAAACCACTGCCCCTTTGGAAACAGTCCCTCTCCCTTTCTAGTCCACGTCCTTCCTGTGCTGAGAGTTCCAGAGCTGGATACAGCACTCCAGGTGAGGTCTCTCCAGAGCAGAGGGACAGAATCACCTCTCTCAACCTGCTGGCCACATTTCTTCTGATGCAGCCCAGGATGCCCTTGGCCTTTCAGGCTGCAAGTGCCCATTTTTGGCTCATGTTATCCCGAAGTCCTCATCTGCAGGGCTGCTCTCAATCTCATCATCCTCAGCCTGTATTGATATCTAGGATTGCCCCAACCTGGGTGCAGTACTTTGCCTATGTAAGGCTTCCTTCCATGGCAGAAGGCTAGATGTTAGGGAAACACCTCTCAGTTCTTTATCCTATGATTTCTTTAAATATCTTTAACAATAACAAAGAACATTTTTTTGGTATTGTTCTTGAGCACAGAAACTACTCCTCATCCTCAAAAAGCAAACTCTCAAGCATTGGCACTGACAGCATGAGTCAGGCATTTGGATGTACTCTCTCAGCCTTCTTTTAAACTACTAATTCACAAAGGAACACTAAAAAAAAAAAAAATCCAAAAAAAACAACCTACAAACAAAAAAGGAAAGCAAACAGAAGCTGCTCTTTCTCCTCTTTCTTCTGCTGGACTCAGAAATTAACTTCCTTGATTGCTTTCAGAGATGTGCAATGTGGACTAGGAGGGAGCAGCAGCAGACCTGAAGCAGAGCTAAATACAGCCTGACCTAGAATGTTCTAACTTGGCCAGATCATCAAAAGGAGTATTTAGGGTTGGGGGGAGAGATTATATTTTGCCAAACTAGAGATAATACATTATCTGGCTATAGAAACCCTAACATATTCTCCCTCAGGAACCATAATCCAGGTTTACAACGTCAAGTATTCATGCATCCCACATATTTTGTTGCTTTGTGATCTCCTAGTATGGGGATATTTTGGGTTTTTTTAAAGTATGGGAACATTTCTACCTTGCTTATAATGCTTGCTTTAGTCCATCCCCCTGGTTTGTTACAGATGATTCTATCTCATACTGAACTTCAACACAGGTCTGCTAAAACATTCACACTAAAGCGAGGCAGGAATGTCTCCAGCAGCCCCTCAGTTATTTTGGTTGCCTGCTTTCTGATTCACTATTAGAAAACTTTCTCTTGCAGCCAACAAACATTTCCCCTAACAGCACAGAACCCCCAAACTCAGAAAAAAAAAAAAATCCCATAAAATCCCAATTCTTTTAAATGCAATTCCAAAGAAGGCAAGCTGTTAGAAACATGGCCTAAATAGGAGGTATTGAATTACTGAGTTCAACCCTCTGTCTTGCTTGGCCACTTCATTAGCCATTAATTTATCTAATTTAATTTTAAAAAGAGTTTTTCATTCTTCTCCCTATCATTCCATAACTGTTATCCAAACTTTACTCCTCTGAGGAGCAAAAACTTCCTTCTTATTCCAGTCTATTCATGGCCATGCCAGCAAGGCCTTTTAGCTCAAATCATTCTCTTCTCCTGTAGGTATCACATCCTATTTTGTAGGACTAAACCAAGACAAGATCCACCAGAGGTTCTGTGTCTGTTACCTTGCTTTAGCAGAACCTGATCCAAAGAAATCAAAACCAAAGACTCTAGCATGACAGCAGCTTACTCCAAGGTGCAAAGACGACTATTCCACATAGCACAGAATACATCTTAGGGTAACTGCTAAGGTAAAAGTGGACTTTTGGTCCTGGCATCAAGAGATGTTAGTGGACAGTGCCCTTTCAAAAGTGGAAAAGAAACTGAAGGCAAAGAGAGAGAGTGGACATTTGGCCCTGCAGCAAGTGTGCTGCCTGGTTAGTGTGGACTGCTGATCTGGAGTAGGAAAGGATCTTCTAGTGGAAGCTTCCATCGCACTGGTGCAGAAACACCAGGCCTGAGCAGCGACATGCTGGGAAGAGACTGGGAAGGTTTGCAGGGATTGGAGATACAGATTTTGGAGATGAAGAAAGAACAGGAATAAAAGTCCTGAGAATCAGGACCCTGGTCAGCCAGGAAGCTAGTCCAGAGGCTACCCCAGGCTGCGCTGAACCAGCTTTGGTCAAATGTCATTCATGTTCGTGAGCATGGAACCCCCAGCTCTGGTGACTGTAGCTGTGTTAAGCAGGGCTTCCTTCTCTCCATGTCCACTACAAGTGTCTGCAAATGGCTCTGTGATGAGCCAGGTGCAGCCTCCTGACTAAACAGGACCTGGGCAATCACTGGGCACAAGCATTAAGTAGAAGCCAGAGAGAGGAAATTGAGTGTATTCCCACAGGGATTTTGAGTCTCCAGATGGCACTGTAACATCATCCCCAAAAGCATGCATTCGGTACAACAGCAAATACGGTCACAGCTGAGTTAGTTTGCCTGCTGTGCATAAGTACTCATCCCATTGAAATCATGATTTAATGGCTACAAGTGCTAAGGCTGCCCTGTCATTGCAGCTGAAACCTTAAATATTAAAGCTTCATGTACATTGTGTGCATGGCAGCTGGAGAACAGCAGGCAGCTTTAACCTAACAACCTGATGCAAAACAAGATCTTGGAGCACTGCCAGTTAATATCAAGACCTTTGGTGAGATCGTAGGAAAGGGTTTAAGTCACAAGTTAAGTGATCTCATCTATCATTCTTGCCCTGGGAGGTAATGCCTCTGTACTGCAAAGCAATAGCAGTACTAGGAGGGGGCAGGTCAGATCTGCCCAGAGAGGCTGCCTCTCTGTTCTGCATTGTAGCTACTGGCAGAGCCAGCTCCTCCTCTCAGCCTGGAGCAGTGCTCTCCCACACAGGGCTCCCACCAAACACAGCAATGCAGGAGGCATTTCAGAGATCTTGGCCAAACACAGTGATTAAGGGCTCTCTGAGCTTAGTCTCCCACTGTAGGCAGTCATGTCACATTACACTGTACATTAAACTGTCTTCCTCTGTCTCAGATGCTGTATGATTTCTTGCTGACTGCCCAAAGCACAGGGAAGTTTCAGAATATCAGTCTTCAGTGGTTACAAAACTCCACACATGAAACGATATCCTGAAAGCCATAAAGGCTATACAAATATAACACACACAGCAAACAGAAAAATACAGAAAGCTGAGCTGTGCTTTGGGCTGCCTAAAAGTGTGGTGAAAGAAAGGATGAAATCCTAGGCTCCTTGGAGAGGTCAAGTATACATTGCAGGAGTCAAACTTCAAGAATCCATTGTCAATCATATTTCAAGAACCTATCAAAAAGAAAGGCCCTTCTCCATCTGCAGCAGGTTTTCCTTCAACACTGCCTGTATTTAAGGTAGCTCAACTTTCCCTTGGCAAGTTTTTATCCAACAGCCTTGACATTCTCTTCCAAGAAATTCCAGCATTTCACTGTGACAGGAGATGAAATGCTGGAGCTGTCCTGCAAGACAGCTCAAAAAACACACTATGTTTATTGAGCCAGCTTAATACTCATCTATTAATCATCATGAAAACATCAGTTGGCATGAACCACCTGGGTGACTAAATCCAGACCCTCAGGCAACCATGTAATGAGTATTCATTTTTCAAGGTCCATAAAACATCTGCTCCATGTAGCCTCAAAATTTCCTATCTATTTCTATTTATTATGCTAAGTCCCTAAGAGGCAGAAGGTGACCTAAAGGCTGAGGCTTACAGAGCCACAGACTCTCTTCTAGAAGGGACTACATGTGGTTCCCGAGGAGCATGGCACTGTTCTGTGCATGCTACCATGCCAATGGGCATGTTTCCTGCTTTCATCTGCAGCTTCTCTCATCTCCTCAGTCTTGATACTTGTTTATTTATTATTTCTTTTTGACTCCTGCCATTCCAGCCTTATTCCTTACTTATGCAGGACCTTTTAGTCCTAATGTGCTTTAATAACACCCTACAAGAGCAAGATTTCTCCAGCTAGAGAAAAACCCCAACATCCCAGGCAGTTCATATTTCTACTGCTCATGTTTGGGCATGAGGAACTGACAGCAAGAGTTAAATAAGTAACCATGAAAACGTTTTCAAGTTATCCTGAAGTACTGGCACAGCTGAAGAAATTGCAGTGTGCTTACTGACATTTGGGGACCAAATTTAATGAGAATACTATGTGCTGAATATTCATCCAAACCCAGTTTTGGGCAGATTATGGTGTCATAAATATTAGATGGAGAGGCAGATTGTGCTCATTTTGCTGTGGTAGGGGAGATCTAGCACAACACTACTAATGTTTAGCAGGGGAATGATACAAAATGCAGCTGAGCAGCGGAGGCTGGTGGAGACACACACACACTAGGCTCTGTTGAATGCAGTATTGTTCTTACATTTTTAAATCCTCTGTAAAGCACTTGAAGTTCTCTTTTAGTGAAATTGGTTTGTGCTTCAAGCTGTTCCAGCCCTTCGGGTCTATGGCACACTGTAGTCATTTCTAATTCATCTTCAATTTTATCTGAAAGAGAAGACAGGGAAATATTTATTTTGGTTGCTACCTTTGCTCTATTAATGTGATGGATAGGGCAGACTGGACTTCAAGAGCAACAAAGAAAAAAAGTCATCAACAGAACTGATCTGTGTGTTTTGAACCTCTGGAAAGCAAAAGAAAAGCTGTATGAATAGGGCAATAGCTCATTTCTCCCTGGGCTGCCAATTAGCTCCCCATTCACAAAGCCGAAACTGGTGGTGAGAACAGAAGGGCAGGCAGCAGACATGTTGCTCTAAAAAGCAATACCAGATCTTCCTTATCTAAATATTGAAACACTGTGGAGGAATAGACCTTTCAGAGGCCCAGCTTCATAGAAAGCTGTGCAAGTACAAGTAAAAGCAGATATGTTTTAAGCACGTTAGACAGTAGCATTATACCAAGGGTAAACAGGGAGGGGAACTCTTCTGTGTGCTAACAGAAAAACCTGCTGCAGAGACACTGAAAGTCACTTCAAGCCTAGAAGAAATTCAAGTGGTGTCTGCAGCTGTGGGTCTGGAATGATTCCAGCCTACATTTGCATAGACATTTTTGGGGAAACAAATAAGAAAGGAAAAATACTTATGTGCATTTTATTCAACAGAATGTTCACCCACAAAGATGAAAACCTCTCACGACATACCACATCCTGTGTTGCTGTCATCTCACCTCTTTACTGCTGCGTGCTTTTACCTGTCAAGCCCACTTCCTCCAGCAGCACAGGTTGTGCCTGACTATATATACATCCTTAGGTGTGTATATAGGAGATTCTCTGAACTCCAAGGGCTAGATGCAGGTTTCAGCTGACAGGAAAATCCCAACTACATCCCAAAATTGCTAGGCATAAAAGCTAACTCTCCCTGTTATCAAAACCACACAATTTATGCCCTCTAAAATCGCTTTAGGTTATTTGGCTTAAGTATAATATAGCAAAATTCCCGATGAAAAACAAAGATTTAAGGAGAAATGTGCAAGGAAGTAGGATCTTTGAATAAGGAGAAGGCATAAATTCAAAACAGACAGGCTCAGTGAAAGAACAGAAAGGACCAAAGATATTTAGTTAATTAAGGTTAATTCTGCACGTAGACATGAATTTGTTAAGGGATGACACACATCGATGAGTGATAAAGGTTAATTAACATTGCTGTTAAGAAATCATCTTGAAATATGGGTGAATTCAGTCATCCTCCTAATCCTCACTTATAGGGCATAAGCAAAGAAAATCCACACTGAAATACTGTACTCACAGTAGGGAATAAAGGTAAGAGAGTTGCCACAACATGGAACAGGAGGAGAGTATCACAACTGTTTATGATGCAGAAAAAAAAATGTTGAACATTGACAAGTGAAGCCAAGAGGAAACACCTTCTCCACACAAAGGGACACAAAATCAAGAAATGATGGTTCCTGTTTAAAGAAAGAAGATGAAAAAAGATGCCTGCTACAGAAAAAAGAAAAGATAATGTGAAATAAGGGGGGAGGAAAGGAACAATTTATTTGAAAAAGAACACATCACAAAATAAAGAAATGCAGATGGAGCTGGAGAGAGAAAAATACGGGGAAGAAATTCCTTAAAATGAGGGAAAGGGAATGAGTGGTTGAAAAAAGGAGAGGAAATCCATATAAAAAGGAGCCAGGTTAGGGAACCTTGTCACTAATCCATGCATTGCATAGGGAATACATTTTTGTTTGCCTTTGATTAGCTGTAAGTTACCTAAAACCCTTTACAAAACGCACACATCCTCAGGCTCTTCCTGCATTTCCCTGCTGTCTCCCAACGCAGTAAGCAGTTTCCACAGACCTCCACAGGCATTGGGTTTTTCCCAGGGAGCCAAGCATTCCACGTAAGCAAGTTAGGCTCTGAACCTTTCTCTGCTCAGTTAAAAATGCCAGGTTTTCACTTAAGTTTCCTACGGATTGAATCATAGAATCAGACAGGGTTGGAAGGGACCACAAGGGCCATCTAATTCCAAGCCCCTTGCCATGGGTAGGGACACCTCACAGTAGATCAGGCTGGCTACAGCCTCATCCACCCTGACCTTAAACATCTCCAGGGATGGGGCTTCGACTCTGGGCAACCCATTCTAGGGTCTCACCACCCTCATGGTGAAGAATTTCTTCCTAACATCCAGTCTGAATCTACCCATTTCTAGCTTTGCTCCATTCCCCCTAGTCCTTACACTACCTGACATCCTAAAAAGTCCCTCCCCAGCTTTCTTGTAGGCCCCCTTAACATACTGAAAGGTCACAATAAGGTCACCTCGGAGCCTTCTCCTCTCCAGACTCAACAGCCCCAACTCCCTCAGTCTCTCATCTTAGGCTGCTCCAGCCCTCTGATCATCCTCATAGCCCTTCTCTGGACACCTTCCAGCACATCTATATCTCTCTTGTAATAGGGGTTCCAGAAACTGAGTCACTCTAAACCTTCTTAAGAGTCCAGTCAATGTAATCCATACTGGAAGGTAGTTGTTACACATCTTTTAACATAATTCAACAGAAGTAAAAAAAGAAATCTCTGTAACCTAAAGTAAGTGGTGAGGCTAATGAGGGAAGGCAGCCTGTTAGATTAGTCTCACACTTGGTTTTATTTATGCTCCTACAGTGTGGAGGTTCATGGGGTTTCTACAGATGCAGGAAAAGTCTAGCTGAGAAAAATCACACTTTGGAAAAGCATTTTGACATGACTAATTTTTTTGGTAGGTATTCTCTTTGCTATATATATTTTCCCACCTTCTTAAGGAGTCAGTTTCCCCAAACACTTACTGAAATTTGCTGCAGAGTTCTAAAAATCAAGTAATTATAGAAAAGATCTTGCCCATGGAAAGCTTCCTCTATAGCTCCAAGATAGCTTTTTAAAAAAATTAATCTATAGAATTACAGCTCAAAACCTGTACCTCTGTGTCTGATCTGGATGTCATTTGTATGGACATACTCAAAACTAGGATCTTGCAATTATTTTTTCAAAATATCCTTGAATAAAATGTTACTTGGTTAATTTAATAATGATATATGGTCGTCTGACAATACCAGCCTCATTCAGTGAATCATTATTTGAAGAGAATGCAACTCATCTTCCACTTGTCCTGCAAGAACAGGTTTTTCTAACAATCAGTTCTTGAGCTTTGGTCCCATGGGGCAGATATTTCTGTGTTAAAAATAAACCAGATTATTGCTGTGGATTTGATTCTATTTCCCATGCTGAGAAATGTGGCTCTTTGCTTTAGAACAAACTGCAGAAAGGAAATTATGAAAAATCCATCCCTTTCAAAGGGATGCTCTATTTTTTCCTTCCGTTGTCTATTCCAGAACTAGCATCAATCTCTGCCTCTGAAGAGGATGCTTCCCTGTGGGTTAATCCTTTCATCTGCTTTCTTTTCTTTTCCCAAGGGAAATGTATTGAATCTTAGCAAAAAAACCCTTGTGAAGCTTCAGATCTGGTCCGGGGTGCACTCAAAATGACACCAGACCAACAACTTCCCAGTAAACGCACTCTAAAAACGGTGACAATTGTCACTTGAGTGGAACAAAGCAGTCCTGGCCATTTCTTGGAGCCTCGCTGCCAGAAATAAATACAAGAGAGACATCTTAGGCTATTTTATCTGTCTCTTGCCAACAAAGATCTGTGTCTGTGAAACACTAAGAGGCATTTCATGATACCTATTTTAAAACATAAAACTTACTTTAGGACTACCTACTTCACACTAATAGGTCTGAGAGATCAAATGTCCCCTCCCTTATATTCGTCAGACATTTACATTTAATCTCTCCTCAGTTGTCATCCCATATGCACAGATTTCCCTTTAACCTCTGCTCATCCTTTTCACTCTTCTCTGCTAAAGGCCAGGGTGGCCACAAGACCTCAGAGAAGGGGAACCTGGAGCAGAACAACACAAACTGCTCTTCTGTGGACATTGATTATTTCCAACTCAGTTGTCCACCCTACTCACAAAGATTTTTGTTTTCTTTTGGTCATTGTTCTTTCCTTTTGGTGTTTTCTCTCAAGTCAGCTCTTTCAAACCTTTCTCTTTCATTTGCTGATTCTCCATAAGTTGCCACAGTAACTTCAGTGGCAAAAAGGGAGAGGGTCTCTTCCTCATCTGCCGTTGCCTTTTGTCATGGAGATTGTATTTCCTCTTATTTACATTTTCATTATCACACTGGCTCAGTCCCTCCCAGCTCTTCAGGGACGTCACTGTATGAAATATGAGCTCCTGCATTTGTAACAACTGCAGTTTTATTAAACCAAAGCTCACTTTAGGGTGGTGAGAGCAAGCAGAGCAGACAGAGATAGCTGCAGAGGCGAGCGTATAGCTTTATTAGGAAAGCAGGATGTTCAGGTTTTTTATCTCATATCATGTTCCTCCTCAGTTTGCCTTGCTTACAGCTTGCTGAACAGCTCAAGAGATTTGACTGTGGGAAACAAGGATGTCACTGGTTTAAAGTAAATTTCTTCTCTTTCAATTTGCAAGGCTGTAAATAGATTTAGGACCTGACTACAGACACTAGAAGGGGTCTTTGTGGTCACCTCAGCTCAGGTGACACTTGACCAGACACTGCTGCTTATAGCATCTGTCTATGAGCTGAAAATAAGCCCCTGTCCTGCTCGGTGGAGATACTCAGTAGCATACAGCTCGTGAGAGCTTGAACCTTAGCAAATGGGTCCAGGTTACAACAATGACTTCATTCTACATTTTGCAAAACACCATCTCTGTTTGCTTAGCACATAGGAGAGGCATGTCCTCTGCATCAGACAAATTAAATAGTGGCTTTGCTTTACAAAGACAAATAATCCTGACAGACTTGCCAGTATGTGCATACTTTATGGATTGTTGCTAATGAAAGATATTGTATTTAATTTCTCTGCTGCTTGCTCAAGAGCAAAGAATAAATTTTCATTAGAGCAGATCAATATTTTAACTGAACACACTTTGGAAATTACTTAATGAGGTTTGGTTTATACAATCTTGTGTATTTGTTCTAATTTCACCTTTTCTTATCTGTAGAATTTGAAGATTTCCAGACTTGGACTGCCTGCAAATGGCTCTGTGTTTCACTGCTGTAAACTTTGCTGAACAGAATTTGCATTTCTGCAAGAGATAAACTGGTGTAATTTAAGGCCATTCATGTTAAGAGCTGTCTTGTACATCAACATGCCTATGGACGAAATTGTTCCATCATTGAGGAAAGGAGATTTCCCACCACAGCTGACTACTGCTCTCCATCACAGAACCAGGCAGATGGGTTCCCAGTGGAAAGGCAAGAAATCTCTGGATTTGGAAGGAAAACAACCTGCTCCAATATGTCACTCTTCCAGATCTTTCTGTTCCACTGGACACAGACACATCTGTCTGTCATGCTATGGCAAACACTCTTTCACTGTCAATTTATCCTAAACATGCACAGGTAAAGTAATGTACATCCAAGACACCTACATGAACTGAGACACAGCCCAAACCCAAATTCTAAATGTGCAGAGACCTGGTCAGTCACCAAAGGCACAGGACAGGTGTTGTGCTGCTGTCAGCACAGGAGTCAAGTCCTAAATCACTCTGTTGACAGCACATCTTCTGCTATTCTCTTTGGTGACCTATTCCCATACAAAAATGCCTAATCAATATTACTCAGATCCAGCAATCCTTTCCTCACAAGCAGAACAGATTACACTGACTACAGACAATGCCAGAGAGGTTGTGGAGTCTCCTCTTCAAAACTTGTTTGGACTCCTTCCTGTATGACCTGCCCTAGGTGACCCTGCTTTGCAGGAGGGGGTTGGACTCAATGATCTCTGTAGGTCCCTTCCAACCCCTAGCATTCTGTGATTCTGTGAAACAGTTGTGTGTTATTTTCTATTGCTTTCTGGGCTCTGCTGTTGAACGACCATTGGGCTCACATCTATTAACCTGCTCCTTCTTCCCCTCACTGGCAGCTGCCTCTGCACAAAGAAGCACCTTGCACAAAAGCAGGGTTTGTTTTGCTGGGCCAGACTCCCTTGTGAAACACAAGGAACATCAAACACCTTTCCCATAGCCACCTAAAACACTGCAGTCTTTCCAGCCCTCCATCCTCTGTGCCTGGCAAGCTAGCAATAGCAGTGCCTTATGACATTGTTAGAGTGGCCAAGGACAACCCAAGGCCTCAACCACAGTTTAAAGGCAGGGTGTAAATGATGGTTTAATAAAAATGCAAATACCCCTGTCCCCTGCTTCCAAAGGCTGCAAGGTGAAACAGTAATGCCAGGCTCCATGGCTAATGGGAGAGTTTTGAAAAAGGGCTGCTTATAATAAATTCACTTTTTGTTAAAGAAAGAAGTCAAGATGTGAAATGCAGCTAATGTGCCTTATGTTAATTGTAAAACTGACAAGCATTAGATGAAATGGGTAATTTTACAAATACAGCAGAAGGGGATTAAATTATGTGCAAGAATTATTAGACTGCATCTTATTTTTATTAAAAAAACATTAGCTATATTTTAGGAGCAAGGACCTGAAGAAAAAAAAAATTAACTCTAGCTTATCCATGACGTCTTTGAAATTAATCTCCAAACAGAACACTTGGTTGGGCAGATCTCACAGGAAATAGATCCTGCCTGTGGGAAACCAATTGCAAGTACTTGAAAATTTCATGAAGAAAAATAACTCAGGGCCTGAGTCCATAAACACTCATTAAGGCAGAAAGCTATGGGGAAGGGAGTCAGACAGCAGTTGCATAACTGATGCAGACCCTGCACACTGCTGTAAGAGGGAGCTGTAGGAAACTCTGTTTTTGTGAAGTCCTTTGAAGTCTGTGGTTCCAGATCCTGGAGGCAAAGGCAGCTCCCAAGTACAGCTCCACTAGTGAGGGCAGTCAAAATGTTCTTGTGCAGTTTCAGGTGCATCCACCAAGAGAAAAATTCAAGTGTTAGACTTTAAGGCACTCCATATGGCAAATACCTGCAGACCAAAGAGTCTAGGACAGCACACTGACAGCTGAGCTACCACTTAAAAGAATGTCTATACTCATCTATGAATCCTAAAAAAGGGTTAAGTAAAGTCTGCTCATGGAAAACATCAGTAAAATGGCACTAAGAAACCTACTGATCTATCAAATATTAAACACATGTAATTAAAGTGGAGCAGTCCTTTATTAATAAATTATTATTATTATTAATGTTATTTTGCCTGGTTGGAGAGACAGATTTTCAAACCAAGGAGATCTCTACAGCCATTGAAACTTACAAGGAACTGGTGATGTGTCCTTACTTGCTCACTCCCTTTTCCTGAAGTGATAATTTTTGACTCCATTTCATTACTAAATCAGCAACACAGGAGTCACTACAGAGTCAAGCACAGCAAGGTTATTCTGCCTGTATGAACCTGGAAAGCCACCAGCTGCAGAAAAAAAGCTGCATGAAACACCAGCCACTGCTAGTCCTTGCAATGATCTATGCAAAATGTCATATATAAACACTTTCCTCTGCCTCTCTACTCCCTTAACCAGTTTCACAGGGGTACACAGCAAGCTAGAACCAGGTTATACTCTGAAAGAGGAGGTGCAGGAATAATCAGAGGCCCTGGCTCCCTCCCAAAATATCCTTCCAGCACACAAGTACTTACTAGGCACAGTGATTTGAACCTGAACTACACAATGTCAGCTATGACTATGCATGTTTCTACAAACACTGTATGAAGTCTACTCATCATTAGAAACAGCTTTGCTGTGGTGATTCCCAGGGTAGGAAGCAATGGAGTGTGCTTCCACTGCACTAGACTTTACCTGGGACAGCATTAGCTTTCCAGTTTTCCTTGCACATTCCCAGCTATCTATACAACATTCATATGGGAAGCAACTTGTTAAAACCACTGAAAGCTCCTGTGCATTTTACTGCAGAAAACATGCTTCTGGAACAGTGTTTTTCTCCAAGCAACTGTTCAAAGGTGAACTTGCAAAAAGCACTCACTGGAGAGGTTACAAAGTCAATTCCCTCTGATGACTTCTGAGAAATTTCCACTAACATCATCTCAAAACTTTACATGGAGAGTATCTGACCTGCCAAGTGTTTGACTTAGCTCACCATGCTAAAGCACTGCACACAGAAGGCTTGGAGGTTGAGTACAAGATGGGACTGCCTTCGTCAGCTCCCCAGCTGCAGCCTTACCTAGGAACTGGGTAATTTTCAAGCACCTTGGATTTTGTTTGCTGACAGCACTGAAATTGAGAATAAACTCAACCAGGGACAACTTGTTTCCTAGCTTAAGAAAACCTTTGCTACAAGAATTATATGACCAATAGAGTCAAACTGGTTTAAATTTTACCTCTCTGATACACGTAAAACCATCGGGCAGGGTCTAGGAGAAAGTAAGAACAGAATTTAACAAAAAGAAAGCGACAACCACACACAGCTTTGTCTTATCTTAATTTTAAGGTGACCCTGGATGTGTTCTGTAAGTGCCATAGGGTCCCCTTTCACAGAGACTGTAGGATTTTTTTTCTAGGAGTATTTTACCTTTCCCCCCCGCCCTTTTCCCCCTGGATTGTCTCTTTCCCTTAACCCAAGGGGCACAGAAGCAAGGCAGAACTTGCTGTTCCCTGTATGACCATCAAACTCTGGGCAGTGCGTGAAGGGAAGCATGCATGCAGTCAGGCACCCATGCATGTATCCATGCATGCAGCAAGACAGCAAGGCAGCAGTCATCCTAGCAACTCTGGGAAGGCTTAAGAAGGACTTTGCATGCAATTTCTGAAGTCTGCTGAGGGGCAACAAGAGGGGCCCATGGCCACTGCCTTCCTCTCCACAACTTCAAGTTTTGACAGCTGTAGAAATAAATAAGTGATTAGTAAAGGTGCAGAAGGCCCAGGTGGCCTGGAGGACTCTTAGCTGGTGCTCTTTGCAGATACTTCACTTGCAGCATGGTCATTCTGTGCCATCCTCACATTCCCTGGGAGAAAATTTCATTAGCAAATTAGGTTAAAAGATAAAAAATGAAATAATTATTTAACAGTTTTGTATATAGCTTCTCATGACATCAGATTCTCTTTGCTGTGGAACTGGGTACACAGTACCACCTGCAAGAATCTGCAAAAGGCACAAGAGTTTTGGTCAGAATATTACTGTCTGTGGCTTCCTGGCCTTGCATCCAACCTGGAGAGGTCCTGCCTTCAACCATCTGCCATCTGTTTCCTTCATTTCCATGTCGTGTGTGCCTCCAGCTGCCCAAAGATCCAGAACACCCTCTCACCATGCCTTTGGCTCCACAGTATCTGACTTCCTGTTGCTGCTGTCCAAGAAACATCAGTGAGCCCACCTAGTTAATGGGCAAGTATTGAACATGAAACCAACAAACATCAGACATGTTTAGAAGTGAGAATGAATTTTCCTCTGGCACATCTGAGAAGAAGGCTTAATTGCAACAGCATTAAACTGTTTGAAGGCAGGGGGTTGGAACTAGATGATCCTTGAGGTCCCTTCCAGCCTTACCATTCTATGATTCTATGATTAAACCTCCTTTCATTATTCTCTTTCTGAGCTTTTTACTTTCAGCTTGCTCTTGGCAGATGCATAACTAGGTAAAATGAAAATGTCTTTAGGATTGGATGCTGAACTGGTACAGGGACTGAAAGAATATACACTCCATTAGATTGTGTAATAAAGTATTTGGCTGCAGACAAAACTGGCAGAAGTAAATATTAGAACCTGGCTTCCCACGAGCATCAGCAACACAAAAAGATGTGTGGTCAGGCAGTGTTGCTGAGGCATGGTGCTTGGCCCTGCTAACTGGCTCAGCTGTTCTCGGCCTGAGAAAGGAACAATTAAAAGAAAAAAAAAAACAAATGAGGAAACCAAGAACAAGAAACCAGCACAAGAAAAAATGCAATAGGTGCTCCAGTTGGTTGCTGCTGTGCAAGGCCAATGGAGATACCAAGAAGACTGATAAAGTGAATCCTGAATGACTAAAGGCAGAGAGAGCATTCACAGATTAATGACTACAGGTACCTCCACACTTTCCCCTACAGAACTGAAACTTCAAGATTACCTCCAAGAGAGGCTGGTCTCAGGAGCAAAATGCTTACAGCCAACCATGGGTTGAAACAGCATACATAGCCCCCTACACACACCAGAGAGAGCACTGCATACCAGGAGCTTCACTGAAAGCAAATAAAAACAATTAGTAAAAATCTGAAGACCTCCACTCTGCCACATGCAGTATAAGCACATGACTTTGAACCTTCTTGATCCACCAACACAGGTTTGCAATAAAGAGCGTGAGCAGTTGCTTAAAGAGGCCCTGACTCTCTGCTGAAGCCATAAAATCACTCACTGCCAGGAAAATGCCACTTTACTGGGTACCCAGCATAAAAACCCCATCCCAATTCAGGTCTAGTAAGAATGGATTTCAATTTGCATTCCTACACTAGCTGCAAACTAACTTCCCTCCGTGAGAACAAAGAAATGTAAATGCAGTCATTAGAGAAAGCATGATAATAGTGTCCTGAGTTAGTAAGGGTGAAATCAATTAACAGGAAGTGCTACAGCACACGGAGAGGTCCCACTGCAAATGTTGTGCTTAAAGAGATGAAGGTGCATCAGAAATGATTAAGAGATAGCAGGAAGACAATAGGTGTGCTACAAAAAAGAGAAAGATGAGCTCTTTTTCTGCATAGGGTAACCCTGTGGGTTATCAGAAGTTTACAGTGGATAATACTTTCTGGATATAAATAATATTTTCTTTACAGAGATAGGGAGAAAAGCCCTTAAAGAGAAATAGGGAAAAAAGCTTCTTGTAACAATAAGTTTTTCTTCATTGTGTGAAAACCTTCAGAGAGCCATCTTTCAAGAGTTCAGCTAAAAATTAATTCCCTTCCAGATTATTCAAATTTGAACTAAGAGTTTTGGGTTCACAGCCTGTATTTTTTATTTAACACTGAATTGTTCTGTTTTTTTTTAAGTCACTTTTCAATGAGCTCCATAGCTCATTGAAAGCTGCATCTCAAATTCATATGCTTATGTCTGCTTAACATAATGAATTGTACAAATAAGAGAAACTAAAGTGGTGTTGCCACCACTTGCAAAACCTCTTCCTAAAACATACAGAAACACTTACTGAAGACTGACTTAGTTGTCATCTCTTCCAAGAAGAGTCTTAGAATTTTTATCTCTTCTCCTCACCCAAACCCCACGGGTTATGGATTACTCTCTGGTCAAGGAAATAAAGCAATTTCTGAGCAACTATGAATCAGTAATGTCCAGCTGGACATGGCCCCTGCATAAAGCAGACACCTCCACACCATCCAGCTTGCAGAAAGAGCCCCTCTCAGCCTGAGCAGCCTGTATTTTGGCATACACCTCAATCTTCCTTTTGAATGATCTCAAAAGCAGTTGAGTGATCTCACATGCAGCACATTTAATTTCTCAGCATTGTTCCTTACTGCCTAAAAAGTTCCATTTCCTCTCATTGTCACAACACATACACCACAAATCATGCTTCATGTTCCACTGCCCACACTGGAAAGGGAGAAGCATGCCCTTGGTTGTTGTCAGTGCTTTGTAAGAAGCACATTACATCACTTAGCACTGAAGCAAGATACTGAATTGCCACTTGGTAACGCAGCAATCCCCAGCTGCAAAGAAATGCAAATGGAAAATATTTACATGCTAACTTTTTAACTAGTTGAGTAACTCGTGTATGGTTTGTTAAACAAATGTCTTTCCTGCAAAAGACACATTTTACAGGCCAGGGAACCTGGCAACACTTTCTGGTTTACTCTGTTAATATGAAATTGCGAATACATTTAGCATCGCTTCAATTCGGCTTCAGACTTCTCTGCTCAAAAGACTACTCAAGCTGAGATGCAGTCACCACTGAGAGGAATTCTCTTGTGTGTGTTTGGTTGGAGTATTAAAGGCTGTCTCCCCCAAGCACATACAATCTTAGTTCCACAGATGGGTACATAGTTTGCAGTCTCTTAGGTTTGTGGCAGTTTGGACACAGCTCTAGGCAGAGTCTAACAAGAAATGTGCTCATTCCCACATAAAAGCCTGGATCATCTCCTCGGACGTCTTTTCCTGCAGGTGGCTGAGCTGGAGGGAGGATGTGCTGTGGGTACTATGTGTAAAGCAGCACACAGTCACTTGGAAAAAGACTCTTCAGTGCTGCAAATCACCTGCATGGCGAGGGTCAGCTCTTACACCGGAGGTTTGTCATCTCAGCAGGACGCATTGCACGAAGAGCACTCTCCTCCTTTTACACGTCAAGAATGGGTACTCAGAGGGGGAGGAGAGGAGCTTCTCTTCTTCTGGTGGCAAGGCGGCAGCGTGCCTGGGCACCCCTGGCTAGTGAGTATTTGGTTTTACAGCTGCCCCTCTGTCAGGAAATTTGCTGAGTCGCACAGAGAACCTGAGACAGAGTTCAGGTCACTCTTGAGATACCCATAGGCACACCTGAGCACAGGACAAAATCTGCTGGTAAAGGTCATTGCTTGTAATTTATTCTTTTTAAAACTGTTTCTGGGCAGAGATGAAGAGCAGAAAATAGAAAAATATTCATGCAAATCCTATTTCCTGAAAGCTTGCTGCCTGGCTAACTGCAATGAAACATCCCTTTGCCCTGAAAGTCTAATGGCTGAAGACATGACAGGCAGGAGCAGAGGGGCACCCCCAGCCTCCAGCAAGGGGCACAAAGCCCCACACCCTGACCAAGATCAGGTCACCCTGACCAAGAACAGCAGAAGAGCTGTTTCTTATTAATGGGTAACAAGCCTGGCAGAAAATCCTGCCATGGCTACTCACAGCACTAATCTAACTGCTTAAACGTATCACTAGGTTTTAGGTGCTAAAGTTTAGAGCAGTAATTACTGCTTGGGAAACAATAAATTAAGTTGTGGAAGTCTCCTACACTTGCTTTGGTAAGGTGCAGAGCATACAAATAAAGGATATGGAGGCAGCAAACTCCTCTAAAAAGTGGCATCAAGCCCCTGGTTTTAAAAGTGGTTCCCGCAGCCTGGGAAATGCAGGCTGAGCCACAACCAAGGCAAGATCCTGATTCCAAAGCAGCAAGAGAAAGGAAAACCAGGGGAATACATCAAGCTGTGATTCTCTATCAGAAGAAATATCAGAAAGTCTTCAGAGGGCAGTTAATAAATTAAATAGTCATAGGAGACATCTGAATTTTAAATGAAGTGATGGAAATTTTTCTATTTTTTGGACTAGGTTATTCATCACAAAACCTCTGATGAGCCAAGACAACACATTACAAATGGACTTATTCTCTCTGAGAAGAATTATTGCTGCCAGTAGGTTTGTTTTTTTTTCTCATTGAAAAGCAAATCAGACACTCCAAGTCCCAGATTTATTACTGCACCGATTTCCATCAATGTTGGTTTGCTCTAGCTCTGAGTTAGAAAAAGGCTTTTGGAAGAACAATAATCGATGAATATATAATGTGGGGGAATCAAACTATCAGAAAGAATAATTAGTTTAATGCTTTATTCAAGGATGAGCTACCCATGGCTTATTATGGGGAAAACAGCACTTTATAGTTGGGCATTCAGATAGGTTTTAACTAGAGGGTACAACTAAGTTATTATTGTCCTCAGAGGTGGGATTTTGAATGAGTAGGATTCCATACTCTTGGCACCGGCTGCAGAACTGACATGAGGATGAAGCAGACATTTGGAAGATGAAGGTAAGTAAACAATGGTGAAAGGACAAACACAACCTGAACACCACAAACCCCTCATAATTAATGCTCTCAATCACATACACAGTGTTTAAGACCATAATTGCAGGTGGCCACAAAGCCGCAGCCTCGCTTCAGATTTCTTTATAGGGGGCTAGGACTTGTCACTTGGAGATGAAGAATGTGTGCATATGTGTGTGCATTATCTTCTTGTCAGCACCTCTTGGGGCCTTCCAGAGCTGAGACTGCACTAGTGCTGCAGGCTGCTGCTGGGAGTGTCTAACTGCAGCCTCCAAACAAGACAGCCCAGGCACACTGGGACCATCACTGGGCAGATGTTGCAGCAGGCTGCAGCTGCCTGATAGGTGCCCCACGGCCATAAACATGTCAGTAAAGGCTGAAAGTCCCTGTGTCTGAGCCTTCCTTGGCTGCAGAAACAGCTTGGGCTGAGCTCCCAAACAGGACACTGAAGCTGTCTGGAATTCAGACTGTTTTGTGGGAGGTGCCACTCTTCCCAAGGTGGTGTTCCAGAGTGGGAAGGTAAATTTAAAAAAAACGCTTATTTTCCACAAAATGGAAGTTCTGACTGTGATGTAGAAAACTTCCTTTTGGAAGTTCCTTTCAAATCTCCCTTCTCCTAAATGTTCACATTTCATTGCAATACAGGCAGAAGTCATCTCCACTTGCAGTGTGTTTATGGTCAGTTCATTTACAGTGCAGAGGCTCTGGGTAGCTTTTTTCTGTTAAGTTACTTCTCCATCAAGTTTTACTTCATTACTGAACAAGCAAAGGTGTAACATATGGATGCTCACAGCTAGACACCTACACTGGAATTCTGCACAACAGAAACTCCACATTATTCATTATTTCTACTTTGGCCTTAAGTTTCAATTTCTTACAATCATCTCCTTCCCCCCGCCCCACCTTTGGTTTTGTTTGGGTTTTTGTTTTGTTCTCTTTGGTGTTTGCTTTAACAGAACTAGGGGGATTTATTTTTCTCAAGCTGAAAATTTGTGGCTTTGCTCACATACATTAAAGAGGGAAAAAAAAACCAACCCCATGTATTGTTTATTAAATACTTTCAACCCTGCTTGGAAACAGCAGTTTGTAAACCAGAATTTGCTGTTTAACTATGTCAGGCAGAAGTGAATTTGAGAGCAACTTTTCTCCTAGAATAGCAGACAGGTCAGCTCACCACCATGATGTGACAATGTACCCATGCAAAGACTAGAAAAAATACAATTTATTTGGTCCAGGCAGAACTGATGAGCAAAACACTGCTATTGAATAAGCACATTACAGATCCCACCCAGCTGAGACAGGATCACCCAAAAGAGCTTTTTCTTTCCACATCACAGAACTGGTGTTTAAGTTGAACAAAATGTGAAGTGTTATTAAGCAGAAGATAAGTACCGACTAAACTCTACTTGTGTAGAAGAAACCATTCTAAACACATTGCTTCAGTAGAGATCCAGATTTTCCAACAGGACATGAGCAGAAGTGCTGAAATGTGTTTTCCCATATATGAGGCTTTCTACTAAAGCACACAGTACCCAGCTGCGGGGAGCTAACAGCACCAAATCTGGGATCCGGCTCCAAAATGGAGCTGGCAGTAGACATGGGTTGTGTTTCTGTAGAGATGTGCCTTCACCTCAAGCATCTCAGTGGATCTGACCACCCAAATCTGGGACAACAATCTCAGGCAACACATGGAAACAACTAATAATGCCTGGACTTCTTGTTCACAAAAAGAGAAAGCCCAAAACCTCCAGTGTCCTGATTTCTGGTTTGTCAAGAAGCTGACTAGGAAGTGGTCTGCAGAATACCATGGTAAATGGGCACTGCCTGAAACTCCCTTTTGCCATCAGTGTCTCTCCAAACAGAGCCAGCACTTTGTCCTGACCCTGAAGCAGAGCTGCTTTAGCACTGCAATACTCAAATTCTTCAGCCACATCTGTAATTGTGCTTCAGTATTTTGAATGCACACAGCTATAAATCAGATGCTGCTTTTATGGACATGCCACTGCCCAGGAGTGAGGGCAGCTCGCTGAGCCTCTTCATCCAAATAAATGTCAGCCCCTGATGTTAATTTAAAAAAAAGAAAGAGAAAAACCCATCCAGCACAGCAGATTCTTTGGAGTTAGTAAGACATCACTGTGAAAGCAATAATTTGTTTCAAGACACTTAACAGATATTTTATTTCCTTACAAGGAATCCTTTTGCCCTTTAAAGCACCAGAGCCGTACCTGGCCCATGGTGGCACTCCCAAGAGCAACTGTTTGAGTCAGTTTGTTTGGCTTCTATTCCCTCCCTGTCCTCTCATTTGCTCTTCTCCCCTCCCCTTCCCCTCTTCCCCTTCCTCCTAAGAGTGGCACGGGCAATCTGCAGGCTGAGAGCAGGATGCTGCTTGTTTAAACCAGCTCTGAGCTGCTCTAGAGAGAGGAAGGGATTCAGAGCAGCATCGCACCCCAACTCTTCCCGAGGATGGCGCACACATGCTGGGCTGCTCTGCAACGCCTCCCTAATCCACAGCCGTGGGTACGGCAAACAGCTCCCAGCTGAATATGGGGGCAGACCAAATCTCTCTGGAGCATTTTGGTCCAGTTATAAGTGTTAGAGAATTTGCAGCTCAGTTAAAGCATCTTCCCCAGGAAGGAGAGTGAAGCTTTACTAAGAATTACTAAGAAGTGATTTCTTTTCAAGAGCCAACACACTTCATTAAGAGGTAGCACTCAGGGATGCAAACCCCTTCCAGCTAAGCCATTCTTTCAGTCAGGAGTTCAGCTCTCCTTGCCTTTGCTTGGCAGCCCACAACGGCCTGCTGAAACCTTGTAGGTACCCATCAAGTGGTGCAATAGAGAGAAGAGATCCCTTCCGGCTCTGCCTTTAGCCAGCTGTACCCTTGTTAGAGCCATCAAACAGAAACACAGGCACAGTGTCAAGCTGCAAAAACTTCTCATGTGGGTTTCTATGTCCGACTTAGAAGCATAAAAATCAGGGGACAGGGGCAGAAGACCAGACATACTGGTACCTAGCAGTAAGTAACCCTATAGAACCCCAGACCTGCCACACACATGCTTATAGACTACTAGTTTTCCTAAGAAGCTTTCTGCTTCTGAAACATTTCTTTTCAGACTGGAAGAGAAAGGCCATGAGGCTTATAGCTTTCCAGGCTTTCTCTGGCAACTCCAGAGATCTGGTCTGTTTTCAGAATACCACCAGAGAGGTTTAAGGTTAATAAGCATCTGTGCCTGTAAACACTGAAGTTGTTCTGGTTGACAATGGCTGAGGACTTCCGCAGGCAGAAAACAAATACACAACTGAGAACATGACCAATGCCAGAGCCATCTTATTAAATTTTCATGCTGACTCTGATTACTTTCATTTAGCAACAGATGTGCAACCAGGATGAGGAGATACAGTGCCCATGAGTACTTGGAAACAGCTGGCAATATGAGCAAGATTTGGAAACCAATCACTCGGAGCAAATGCCACTCACGTGTGCTTATCAGCTTTTACCAGGGACTTGGTTTTAAAGAAGCCAGGAAAATATTTGAATACATTGCATTTCATAATCCTGATTCTTCCATTCTGTTTCAAGGAAGTCACATAGTAGCCCACACAAGACAGTGAAACAAAGACAGGAGAGCATTGCTAAGAACAGTTATTTTAAAAAAGGGAATTATAAAACCAGTCCATACATAACTCAGACTAGAGTGTTTTGTCTGAAATGTCAGCAACATAAGGTGAGCAGCAGGTCCTATCTAGGCTGTATGAGCACAACAGTAACAGAGGAAAAGGTGCAAGAAGCACATTCAGATAGACATGGCAGCATGGGCACGCTCATCCCAGTATTAAGTGAAAAGCTGCTTGGGCAGGTGAGGCCTTTGGCTCTTTCCCTTTTGTTCTGGGCTCTGACATCAAGATGCTGCAGGACCACCAAGAAAGGAAAGAAGTAACCACACAACCTGTGTGCTAATGGAAACTTATGATCTAACATCTACCTCAGAAAGCCTGGACTGTCTCTGCAAGTGCTCGCTTCTATTTACTTTAGATAGGAAGAAACATATAGCTTGAAATATTTTAACTGGATCACGTGAAGCACAGAGAAGGAAAACTCCCCCTTGTGAATGCTTTTAATAATCTACAAGAAACTTAATAATGCTTTGGTATAATTCCAGAATAATAGCACAAGGAAGAGTCAGAATTTTCCAAGTACAAAGACACATAAAGAGAGCCCCTGCGCAACTGCCCCTCCCAGCCTTAGTGATGGATCTGCAGCTTCACCTTTCTCTTCTACTTTGTGCCTAACTCCTCCTCACACAGTCAGAACACCAGCTGCATATGCATGGCACTGCCACAGCCTTGTGTGGAGCTAAGGTCAGAGCTGTGGATACAGCCACAGCCCCTCAGCATCAGCAGACAGCACAAGGAGCTGCTTCACTTCCCAGTCCTGCTGCTGAGTGGGATCACAGACTGGTACAGAACTGTTGTGGTGGACATAATAGGGACAAATTAAATGTTTTACTCTTTCCACTGTGTGAAATCTCCTTTTAAGAGAGATAGGATTAACTGTTTAAGTAGTTAAATTAATTAGGACTTAATTAAGATACATTTGGACACACATCTTCAATTTGAGGTTCCCATGTGTGGATTTAAGAATCATGGGAGAGGGATTAAGGTAATGTTAATTATGCTCCATTTATACTGACTATTTAAATAGCTATCCCTTTCCAATTATGAATGCCTCTAACTCAATTTCTTCAAGGAAAGCAGCCTTACCCTGATATTCTCAGGGATGTTCTTCAGCCAAAAGAAATATCTCCCTCTACAACTGTAAATTTATTCAAGCCAACTGAAATGATTCTGGATTTCAAAACATGGCTCTCATGTGGTTCTTGCAAGGATTTGAAAACACAGCAACAACTAGGCACACACAGGTTAGTGTTTGGAAAAGTGACACTTCAGCAAGAAGAGGTTCAGCAGCCAAGTGAGAAGCTGGGGCACAACTCCCATTTTGAGACTTTCTAACAGCAGCATGTCCGTGGTAACTGGGCAAATGAGTGAAAAAAGGTGAGCAAGCTTTAACAGCACACCACAGCAAAGCCATCTCCAAGACTGCCCTTGGGGCTGGTGCAGGGATGCATCCTCAAAATCTAACTAGGCTCTTAGAGAGTCTGAATTATCAGCCTCGGGTCACAGTCTTCTTGTTCCTTGCAGCTTAATGCCTTCCCTTCCCTCTCTCCCACTGCAGATAAGGTAAATCCCTGCCAGGGCTGCAGAAACTGATTTGGGACTGCTCACCTGCTCTCAGTGAAACAGCAGAGGCTGCTACCACTCACAGGAGCTCATTTCAGGGATGGGAGCAGAGAACACAACTGGCTGCCCTTTACTGATGGTATTAAAAATGATTTAAAATCCCCTGTTCACAAGATTCCAAGCACTCAGTGTGTAATGATGATCTAAGTTATCATTAATGGTGTAAGTCAAAGAATTTGAGGTTTTTAACCTGGCCATGTCTCTTTAAAATGAATGCTGTTTTCACACTAGTTAATGACTGTAATTTGAAGATGCATGGTGCAGGGGAAAAGTTATTTTTCTTTCTGCTGCAAGGAGAAACTACATTTATTTCATAGAAAAATTTACCACTATTATTTATTAGCAGGCAGAAAGCTTCTGGGTATAATAAAAATTTGGTACATAAAGCTGTGGCTGCCTGAGGAGAGGGGGAATTAACTGTGATGAAACTGGTTTTTAAAGCCTCGTAATATCACTTTAAAAATACCAAAAAGAAAGGGGTAGAAGCAAGAGGAAAAAGAAATTTTGCAAATCACAAAACATTGCCTGTTTTTTTTTTTTTTAGCTAAACTGTTATACATAAATGAAATACAACCTTCCTTCTTATCTTTACATTGAAGATGTATACCTGGAAGGAACATTTTGTTCTCCACATAAGTAGTTTTTGTGGATGATCCCTGGCTGTACTTAGTTTTTGTGGGTGCCTTGGCCAGCTGAACTTGGCATTTGGTGTAACTAACACACATGCATCGGAAGGCAGTGCAACAACTATATAATTATGCAAGATTTTAGAAAGATCTACAGCACTCAAACTCAGTTACACAAGAAAGACTTCTGAGCTTGATTAAGAAAGAATTATCAGTTTCACCTGATGAACTGATGGTGAATGGTGGGTGTCTGCAAGCTCAGACCTTTGCTTTGCCTGGTCTGACAGGCTCTGCAGGCATATTCAGCTGTGCAGCTGCCCTGTGCTCAGTCTGCTATGTGGCCTCAAGGTTATTCAGCTCGACCTTTTTAATCTGTACAACTCAGGTCACAGTATGGTCATAACAGCCAGAATGCACTATTATTAGAGGATGCACCTTGGACTCAAGCTGCTGGTTTCTGGCTTGACTATTCAGCATCTAGACAGAGCTTTGCATTATAGGATCACCTTCTAAGACTGAAAGATAAACTGGCAAACTTGAAATATATCTGTGCAGATGAGTTATAAATTACTAGCCAAAGTCACCAGACAGATCCTCCCATGTTTCTGTATTTTTATTCCTGAACAATCTCTCCCCTCCACTCTTTTCCTATGGAAAACTCCTGAAGTTCACAGCAGATAAGTAAAAAACAAAGTAAGGACTCTATATATGAGCTCCAGCAACATCCCAGCTGACAAAGCTGGGAGCAAAGCATCCAAAATATGGGTGGGATTGGTAAAAAAATTTGCAGATCAGTATATTGTGATGAATGTTGGCACACGATACTACAGCTCGGCACAATGATTAGGTGTCAAAAAGAGAGTATTTAGATTATTGTTGCAAATTACATCCATTAATCACCATGGGCACCCCATAGCCTAACATTCTTCAAGGTAAGCCATATTTTATTTAATAGTTCTTTACTGTAGCTAGTATTAGACATTTGCATTTAGTCCATGGTGCATCCCAGATGCGAACACTGGCAGCAATACTCTGAGCCCAACTCACAGTACCGGTTCAAACTGTTACACAGTTTGTCAAAAGCAAGACAGTAGGAAAGCCTCTAACAAAGGGACAAACCTCATCAGTAGCTGTTTTGGTTAGAATTTCCCCCCAGAATCTAAAAGGCTGAAACACAAAATACGAACTCTAGAGATTTCATTAGAAGTGCAGAGAACACCTGCAAACTGTACGATGAAATGTCAGGAGACACAAAAGTAAGCCAAATCCTTCCTCCAAGATTTCATGTTAGTCAAAAAGGTTTCATGCTAAGCAACTTTGATTATCAGCATTCAAATGATGTATTTATGCCTAAGTCAGCTACTTTTGTGTTCTTGCACCTTCTACAGCTCCCAACAGAACAAATGGTGGTGGGGACCATTTAATGTACTGTGCACTGAGATCTTCACAATACTGGAAGTAAGGGCAGCAAAACCTGTTCCACTGATTACACTTTCTACAAGGCAAATTGTATGTCCTGCGTTGCTGTTCACCAGGAAACTGTCTCACTAATCAACAGGAAGATTTATGGTTGAGAAAGTTGCAGAATTTGAAAGAAGCAGCTGAAGAGCTTTATCCAAACTTTACCACACAGTGTCTAGTTACGACCAGCACTACCCCAGCTAATACTGTCAAGTACTCTCATGACAGAAACTGAGCATTTCTGAGATACAGAGACAGCAGAGCAACTGTAACAGGTTGCCCAGGGAGGTAGTTGAGGCCCCATCCCCACTGGAGATATTGAAGGTCAGGCTGGACAAGGCTCTGAGCAACCTGATCTAGTGGAGGATGTCCCTGCTGACTGCAGGGGGTTGGACTAGATGACCTTTGGACATCCCTTCTGACACTATGATTCTGTGACTATGATTGTGCAGCCCACAAGTGCAGAGCCTTGCAGACAGAATCCATTTCCCATAGCATCAACTACCTGAGAACATTTATCATGGTATTGATGGTGCAGTTTGCTTTGCTTTAATTCTGAAGGAGATACACTTTCAGGATTGGTGAAATGAATGTCTTTTGGCATCTTCCAGACAGCTAATTAGTATATATAAATTATTGATATTGTTACATGGTTATGGGAATATGAATTAAGCTTTCAGCAAAAGCAGATAACAGTGGAGGAGGACTCTGAAAGAGCAGCTGCATATGCTGGATCACAAGTAGTCTACATCAACACCATCACATGTGCTCAAGAGCTTACTAAGCGTTCAATCATTTATACACTAACCCACAACCAAACATGAGCTCCTTCTATGCTGTGTATACCCAACCTGCACAGCTGCCATGCCTCCCCCAAACTCTATTATCACAGAATCACAGAAACACTCCACTTGGAAAAGACCCTCAGGATCATTAAGTCCAATTGTTATCCCTACTCTACAAAGTTCACCCTTAAACCATATCCACAAGCACTACATCCAAACAACTTTTAAACACATCCAGGATTGGTGACTCAGCCAGAACCAATCTCTCCATGACATCTCTTCAGGACGAGGTCTCCCTTCAGCCTTCTTTTCTTCAAACCAACCATCCCCAGCTCCCTCAGTCACTCCTCATAAGATTTATTTTCCAGGCACTTCCCCAGCTTTCTTGCCCTCCTCTGCACTCGCTCCAGTGCCTCCACATCCCGCTTGTAATGAGTTACCTAAAACTGAACACAATACTTGAGGTGTGGCCTCACCAGAGCCGAGTACAAGGGGACAGTCACCTCCCTATCCCTGCTAGACACAGCATTTCTAATCCAAGCCAGGATGCCACTGGCTTTCTTTGCTACCTGGGCACACTGCTTGCTCATATTGAGTTGCCTATTACAACCCCCAGGCCCCTTTCTGTCAGACTGCTTTCCAGCCACACTTCTCCAAGCCTGTAGCATTGCTTGGGGTTGCTGTGGCCCAAGTGCAGGATCTAGCATTTGGCCTTGTAGAAGTTCATGCCATTATGCTGCTATTCCATGACAAGAGCCTGTATCTCACAGTTCTATATAAATGTAAAAATGTATCTGACACAACAGGAAAGAGCTTCTGTCTGAAAAGTACTGTACTTTGCAAGTCTTGCATAGATACAATCCTTTTTACTGCTTCTTCTGTAAAACTGCATGTGCAAAGGAAAGAAATAGGCTGTGAACAGTGCTCTGAGAAAACTTTACTGGTGAAAAATAGATAATGACTTGCAGTTGGATTATTGTAAGTATTGTACCTCAAGAACAGGTTGAGAAGAAAACTGAAGTAAGCTCTCTTGTGGCTTCAGACAACTTCCTGAATGCTTTTAGCACCCAAAGAGGTTGCATTAGAATTTTGTCTTCATTACCCAGACCTTAGTGAGGTTCATGGCAAGTCACCCGGCAGGACAGTAGCCAGACAGGATTACCACCCACATCTTTTCAAGCCTCACCCTGAATTTCCCCTATCAGAGCATTTCAAGTTCTATGCCCCATTAAAAGTGGGTCAGTGCCACAAACATCTGGAGCAGATACATTCTGCTGGTTTGTTGGGATTTCTAGATTTGAGGAAAAAGTATTCTAGCATTGCTTCCGTGATGGAGTTCTTCCTCTACTCCAATACCTGCTATGCAGGAGGAAGTCACCACATTAGATATATTAAAGCAGACAGAACACAATATTGTACCTTCAGTACATGCTTCCGAACGCACCATAATAAGATCAGTGTATTGTTACAGGAGCCTCTAAGGCATACAAGCCCATTTGAAAGGAAGAGGAAAATGACATCACTCTGCCAAGGTCTGCGTTGCAAACCTGAAGGCATCTTTCGTAGCTCAGGGAGCTGGGAGGATCAGACATGCACAAATTCCTAAAAAAAGAAAAACAAACCCACAACTTGCTGGCATTTCAACCCCTTCAGAAATATGGGGAACCACAGCCACATCTACACAGGGTTTTGAAAAGGACATTTAGACAGATTTAGTGTCAAAAGATGGCTTCCTCAGAAAGCTTGCCCTTGCCCTGGTGCTCTCCATCCACTCTGACAATATTCCACAACTTCCTCCTCATCTTCACCGGTCAAAAAATGCAAAGCCAGACACCCATTCTAACTCTCTGCTATGTGACAATTCTCACTGCAAGGAAACAAAACCTCTCAGCATCCGGATAGTCTTAGCTTTTAATTCAAACCATCTTCAACCTCTATCTCTAAATTGCTGATACATTTTAATTAAACATATCAGCAAAGATGTGCTTCATGGCAGATTGTATCTGTCCCCCTGAGGATTAGTAGATAAGGACAATTAGAGATTAGACTGGATCTTTCACATCTGTTGACACAACACAACTTTGCTGCTGTGATATATTGAAAGAAGAAAAAGAATAAATCTTCCAGCAAAAATTAAATCCCTCCAGATTACATTGAAAAACTCTGCTTTAACCTTCAGGAGGCTGGGATTTTTTGATTACATTGTTTTGGAAGCACCCTACCCGTTAAAGTAAAACCTGCATGGGACCTGTAGACAATCCTGCCTGAATCACTCATCATCAAACTGCTCTTCCATCCACAAATATATCTGAGAATGGGCTTGAAGAGGAAGAGACAATAAGAATGAAAAATCAGGCTCACCAGCTGTACCCACTGTGATCTGTACCCATCAATCACAGACACTGAACATCAGCCAAGCAGCCTGACATTGCTAACTTCCATGGCCAACACTTCCACAGGTTATAAATTAAGAGTATCTTGAACAACCTCTCAGAAATAGGCTTTGCACAAGGACAGCATCTCCAATGATGCTGCCAATCAGTTTACAAAATGCTGTGCATGTATTTTCTGTAACACATATGCACACTAACTTTTCCTTCAAACAAGCATCTGCTTTGCAGGCACTACCTGCCCCAGAGACCCCAACTCTTCTCTGCGCTGGCTGCGGTGACTTCCATTCCAATCTGATATGATGTGGATCCACATCATATCGAAGTGCATCACATGCCATCAAATCTTGCCTCTTGCATGTTGTCCTGGAGCTTGCTATTGTACCAGGTGGGTTTGAGGCAGCATGCTCCAGGCTACCTTCTTGTCTTGCAGCTTTAGAATACAGGCAAAATGTAAGTTCCTCCTCTTTAAAAATATGCTAGAATAGCTTATCTTGAAAAACAAAACCAAAAAACCAACCTGTCTTAAAAGCTGCCCATAGTCCCCTTTGAAGTTATGCTTAGTAAAATAACTAATTAACATAGTTAGCTCACTGATTCATCACTATCACAAAGGTCTGCACTTTTCAAACCATTAACAAACTTCTAAGTCAGCTCAACATCCAAGTTCTTCAAACACTAAGGCACAAAGCACAATAAGCAATTCTGCTTCAGAGTAGTTTACTTTTTATCTCCCCCTCCAGCACTCTGTCCACCCCACTGGCAACATCCCTCTCTTCTCTTGGGCATCTGCTGCAGAATTGCGTGGAGGGCACTTCCATATTTTAAGTCATGCTCGCCCCTCCAAAGCATTTACATGGAGACTCCTACATTTGGGCTTGCTGTCAGTGACATTTATCTTGTTTTATTAAAACATGTAGTTTGTGCTTTCACCGAGAGGTTGTTCCTGCTGTTCTTCTACACAGTCTTACCTCACTCCTGTCTCTCACCACTACACTCTGATGAACTCTCTTCACTAGAATATGAATGACAATTAAAATAGCAGTTCTTGGCCTCCTTGCTCACACAGGTAAGTATTATGCAAATGCTACTTTTTTCCTGCAATGCTTTCTGTAGAAGGGCCTGGTGAAGGAAAGGCATTTTCTGAGGAGGAAGTCTTGTCATACTGCACAGGGAACAACAGTATTGATCAGAGTTTCTAAAAGGTAATCCAAAACACAGGGCTGTGTGGGCTATCTCCCATCACACTATTCCATTTTCCTTCTTAAGTTTCTGGGACTAGCAATCACCGTGTTTCCCCTACCCTCAGGAAAGAGACACCAAAGGCAGGACCTTCTATTTTGCCCTGGAAGGGACAAACAGCTAGGAAGATGGAAGGATTACAGGAGTAGATAACTTTTCATCTTTCATTCCAGTTCTCAGTCCATTCTGGAACAACCCATGAGGTATGCTTACAAGTGCATGTCACTGAACTGTCAAAATTGCAGCAGAATAGAATCAACCAGGTTGGAAGAAACCTCCAAGCTCATCCGATCCAACCTATCACCCAGCCCTATCCAATCAACTAGACCGTGGCACTAACTGCCTCATCCAGTCTTTTCCCAAACACCTCCAGGGGCAGACTCCACCACCTCCCTGGGCAGCCCATTC
Source organism: Ramphastos sulfuratus (assembly GCA_013399055.1). Classification (NCBI taxonomy): domain Eukaryota; kingdom Metazoa; phylum Chordata; class Aves; order Piciformes; family Ramphastidae; genus Ramphastos; species Ramphastos sulfuratus. The sequence goes on along the minus strand of WBNM01006289.1, from coordinate 1,228,691 downwards.
CAATGCCAATCACTCTCTGTCAAGAAAGAACTACAATGATATAGCACATTCTTCTTCTGACTAATGTTTTTTGGCCCCGTCTCACACACCATTCTCTCCTGGCAGCTGCGGAAAAGAATGGTCTGCAAAACTGCCCTGCAATAGGTGACACTTTCTGGGTAGCTACTCAGAGGGCAGCTCTCAGTGGGGGGATCCACAGCAAAACATGCAAGAAAAATAAACACACCAGGTGCAGCTTCACACACAAAAGGAAATACAGGACAGAGAGCTGTGAAACAAGGGAAGCTTTACTACAACGTGGACATAAATGAATAAGAAATTACTATTTCAAGAGAAAAGTTAGAAGAAGAGTGACTATGACAAACACCAAAGTATAAACAGCAGAGGAGTGCAATGTGGTCTGGTAAACACCCAGCCATGAGTAATTGCAGCTACTAGCTGAATCACTACACAGAGCTGAGGCTGCTAAAATGAACCCATTCTAGTTATAAGGTTAGAATTGCCTGACTGAAAGAGTGCTGGACATTAAAGGCTTCACTGTTAAGACAGAACAACTCAAATTAAGCTCCTTGGGGAGCAGAATGACTGCAATTAATCCACAATGTCAAAACCTCTCCCACTCCTTAGCAGAGCTGAAGCTGAGAGAAAAGCCACAGAACATCAGAAGCGGCTGTCAGAAGCTAATCTAGAGAGACTCCTTAAGCACTAGCAAATGCCACCAGGCCTGGGAAATCAGAAGATGATGTGCAGCAAACAAAATACACTTCATCCCCAGCTGGGAGCTCAGGCTGTATCAAGGCTACCAATCTTCAGGAGCTTCTGTGACAAACTCTGTAATGAAGTCTAGAGGCTATCAATTGCATGAGAGAAGAAACTGAAAGCTTAAAGTGCTGCAACAAATCCAGAGATTTAATTACAGGAAACCTGCAATAATTAGTTGGAATAACTTTTTAAAAGCTAAACAGAAATAGATTTACAAGTACATATAGTGTGCTTCCCCAGATTTACGTGGAGAAAACACTATACAGGGAAAGCACAGACAAGGTATGAAAACCCAGGAACCCTCAAGTTGATTTTGGCTGCACATCCCAAGTTCTGTCCCCTCGCAGGTACAGGTCATGCAGTGTTATTCTGCCATATGGACATGAATGATATCCTCATGAATTAAGACCATGCTCAGAAATACTGAGACTAAGCAGTGCCAATAGTTTAGGCATTTAATCTCCTGACTGCTTCCCTTTGTAATGTGGTACTATGTCTTGAAGTTGCCAATGTGGCCGAACAACCTGGACATTTGGAAGTGTGGTACACCTGTGCAAATATGAACACAGTGTCATTATCATATATCTCTGGTTGAAAAACTCTGTGATGTTCTGAAATTTATAATCCACTACAGGATTGTTGTTTGTTTGGGGCTTTTAGGACATTTTTGCTGCTATATCTCAGAGTCAGGACCTTGTTATCTCTAGCTGAATAGTAACTAATTGTGTAAACTCTCTCAGATCAATATCCCATGAAAACACTAAGATCTAGTGGAGATGCTGGCATTCAATAGTTACAGTAATAACTGGAGCTCAAAATGTTGATCTACTAAATGTATCCAGTTCCCTGTGCTCTCATAAGCAGAGTCATGAAGACACAGCCTTGCTTACCCCTGGCTGGTGGCAGAGGTTCATGCCAGCTCTGTCTGGACAGGCTGGGGGCAGAAAGAGAACATGTTAATTCTGCCTTGGATTAATAAAAGTCTGTACAAAGGTCAGCATAACTAAAAAGGAATCACTGGGATAGCTGTAAAGAAATGCATTTAATTCAGCCATAACAGTCTCTGCACTATGCAGCTTAAATAGGCTAAAGCAAACTTTTCCAGTCCCTATTACCCCCATAGCTGGGGAAGAGAGATTTCAGCTTTCTGTTTGCTCAAACCTTTTCCTCTTTCTCAAGTAGGTTTGAAGTTCCCATCTGATGCTGGAGGAAAGAACATGGGAGCCTTGGGGTGTCCCTTGTGCAGAACTGATCTCCACTTCTAAGGCTTTAATGTTTACATACTATTACTTCAAACCATACAGTACCATATGAATCAAATCCGTATCAGGTGTGATTTATCTTTGGCTGTTCCCAAGTACAGCACTTGCAACAGAGTCACAGACAATAATATACAGTTTGAGGTGACTGGTAACCAGATAAATCTTCCCTCCTTGAGATTTCTTAGGATCTGAACCTGGGCAGAGTTGCTGCTTTGGGGTTCAGCTGGTCTTGTTTTGAGCTCAGCTGCTGACAAGTAAAGGCATTACGAGGAACAAGCCTCTACTGAGGTCTGGATTACCTCAAGGGTTACTCGATACAAATGTCTACCTCCCATTTCCATACAGCATTGTGTACTGCACACACCACATGAAAATGAGTGCACCAAGAAAGACTTGGAAGCACTCACTCCAGTGACATTAGAGGGAACTGGCTTTAAGATCCCACCTCCATTGGAGATCATATTAAAATTATTTGTCTCAGTGGAAACTGAGATCTACCAGCCAGCAGTGCATTTTGACATGCTGCTGAATTATGTAAACACATACAGGAACAACCTCTGAAGCATCTGAGATAGCTGATTTGTAAATCTATTTCTTCAATCATGAAAAAAATATTTGAGCATCTTCTTCTAATCTTCTGTCATAAAATAAGTGACTACACCTAAGGAAAGCAGGTTTTCCTACATTAAAAGCTAAACCTCTGACAACATACTTGATGGTATATTTTACTCTACTCATTTTCAGGGTTTTGTTCCCTGCCATAGGTATTACTGAACTGACAAAGAACTAGTCCAAAATCACAATCCATATTTGTTCTGGATCCCTTTATCAGAAGAATGATGATTTATGAAAGCTTCAAGGGTACCTGAAGGATGGATAGATGTTCTGCAGGGAAGCTGAGTTAAAGCCAAACTCCTAAACCAAAACACACAGCCAGAATTTACATCCACTGTACAGAGGCAGCTTTTGGTCTCCAGTCTGAAGTCTGCAAGAGGTTTTCTGGGACTTTTCCCCAAATTATATGCAATACATAGTAGAGGCATTGCTGCACTAAAGAAAAGCAATCTTCATCTCTTAGCTCAGCCTTTCGGGTGTGTTGTGTGCAGCTCTGAGGAGCTGAACACTAACCTCACAAGCTTTCTCTCAAAGCATGGAATGGCAGCAAGGACACAGCCAAACAGCAAACTCCAGAAGATAAAACAGAGGGAGAGGCATAAAGCAACAAATCATCAATATTTCTGTATTCACTAGGGTCACAAAATATTGTCCTATGCTCTGCAGAACTTCGCTCTTTACTTGAGCAAAATCTGCCTCTTAATTATATATCTAGATACTACTCTTCCCCCTCCCCTCTTGTTTGGAACACATTTTAATGAGGAATTCTTGTAATGCAAACAGTGCAACTGTTTGGCTCTTCTCTTTGAGTTTTAGGGGATCATTTCACACAGACTTGCTCCACCTGCATTTCAGATGGAAATAATAATAGATTATTTCCTATTGGTTAGCTATTTTATTTCAAAAAGCTCAACAATTTTAAGTTGTGCTTGAAGATAAAAGCTGCCACTGATATCTCTGGTTTTGGTTGTTTCCAGTGAGACACCTTAATGAACTAATAATTAGCAAGAGCAAGACCTCACCTCTGGAATGTAATGAGCAGAGAAGGTGGAATGGAGCAAACACATTTAGCAAATTCTAAACCTTCACCTTTTCCACAGGACTGTCTATAACATTTCCCTATTCATAATTTTTGCTTCTTCTGTTTGACTAATGGAGAATGTGCACTCAGGTTTTAGGTAGCTTTAATTTTGGGGTTTTTCCTCCTCTCTTTAAACAGGACAAAGGAACAGTATGTAAGTCAGCCTGTTCCACCTACAGGAGGGACTCATTCTAGTTCTAACAAACAAGAATATAGCCAATTTCAATGCTTCATTTTCCTGTTATTTCACAAAGCTCTGAGAAAGCACATGGAAGTTCTAGAGGTTTATACATAAAGCAGTGGTCTTTTCTAGTGAATAGGAAAATGTTAGAAATATTTGTGCTGAAATATAAGTACCCACTGTACTTTACCCATCACTGCCTCCTAGCACATCAAAGAAATCAGCGTAATGCCACCTTTAAAGATTTCCAAGTGATTGCAACTGCACTGCATTAATGGCCACCTGCATTACATTAAGTTACTAAAGTATTTCTTAGCACAGTTTACAGAATCAGTAGGAAAACCACAAGCTCATACAGAACCATAGAATGGTTTGGGTTAGAAGTGGCCTTCTAAGGTCATCTAGTCCAACCCCCCTGCAGTGTACAGGGCCATCTCCACTAGATCAGGTTGCTCAGAGCCTTGTTGAGCCTCACCTTGAATATATAATTTAACAAGTACCAAGTAAATTTATCTTGGTTTCCAAGTGAACTGTCTTGCACCCAGAAAGAACAAATTCCTAGAATAATTATCCCAAGCTAGAAAGGTATAATATCATGCTCTTATAGACTGTCAGTTATGCCCTCAGCACTCAGGAACCAGGTGTATCTGTAATTCCGACTGTTCCTTTACCAAGGGTGAAAAGAAAATGCTCTGCTTTCCATACCTGTGTGTTCTGAGCAATTAGTGACTGATGTCCACAAACAAAACACAGACAGAGCTGTTCACAAGTTGGGACCACCTGCTCACTTCTGTTTGGGGATTATGAAATGAGCAGAGAAATTTCTCACTTGTCATACATTCAGCTTTGCTGGAGAGACACTAGGGAAACTCTTCTAGGAAAGCAACTGCTTAGAAAAGAGCAGATAGTGGAGTTACAGTAATTAGGGAAAAGATATAAAAATTGTCTTGCAGTTAAACAAGTAGCAAGGCAATTGCCCCAGCACTTGACGTGACAGCTTATTTTTAAGATTAGCACTTCTGTTGCCATTATTGGAAATTAATTGTCACTGCCAGAGATCTTAATTTATTTTGTAATTATATAACTGAACTCCAGTGACATTCTAGGAGTAAACTAAAAGCTCCCACGATATTCATTTTGTAATGAGCAATAGCAACATTCATGGAATGCCAAATACATGCCAATTTACATCTTCTCTTAGTCTAAATAAAATAACTTTTATTTAGGCTATTTTTCATATTTGTTCCTTATCCTTGAAAAGGATTTCTAGGATTATGGGACAGAACTGATTCTACGCTAGCCAGGTTAAAATTTGTTAAAGTCTGTTTTTCTTGCTTTTAATATTATGCAATAAAGTGCATTTTATATATAAATGTCCTTTACATCTATTCAATATTTTGTCAGCCTCAACTTATGCATATTTTAATGATATCATCTGAATAAAGCAATGTAGGTGTTTATACTGATATTTTATCATTGCTGTCTCCTTTGCTACATCAACTTGGCAGTTAGTGATTGAAGCAAGAATACACTCAGTGACTTGGGGATCCTGTTATGTTTTTTAAAAGTGCTTTGTTTGCTTCATCAAGAAGTTGTTTTATTTCACAATTCAGTGAATACCTACATCTCTTTATGAACAGACAACATGATCCCCAAAGCTCACTTAATTGTTAAAACACATGTGGCTTCATTCAGCCAGGAAAACCTCTAAGAAAAGGAGTTCATTAGGTTGGCAAGATGAAGGGAGACCAAATCTTCTATTTCAATAGGTAAAATCAGAACTATTTCTCCCTAGGGTTTGGTGTTTTTTTTCCTTCTGGTTACTTTTCTGAAGTGTCTGGAATAGCAAATACAGAGAAGTTTTGTTTAACTCACATTCACTCCATTATGTCTTTAATCTGCAAATGTCACAATAGAATTGTTTTAGGTAGCCATATGAAATCATGCACTAACTATCAGTTGTGCTTTCAGTATCCCAAGAGAGATTCTCCTTTTGCCAGGTTGGTATTAATCTATTTTCATGAGAGAAAAATAATTAACAATAACTAAAATAAATTTGCTAAAATAACACACAAGGAAATAAATTAATAAGAAAAAACATCCCACCTTTAGATTCTCTCTGGCTATGACAATATACCAAAGGCAAACAAGAGTCCTCAATAAAGCATAAAGCATAATTTCCTCCTTACAGCCAGTATGATTCTTAATAAAGATGAAGACAACACTGAGAATCAGTGCCCTGACAGAGAACACTTTCCTTCCCACAGCCTATCTGCTACCTACAGTGGCTTTACTGAAACACGTTAAAACAAAAGTAAACAGGAGCTGGAAAACTTGGAGGTTCTCTTACCATCTGACAAGTCAATTAGCCCGAGGTAGTGCAAAAGTTTCAGAGAGGAGCACACCACCACCACAATCCCTAAAGTCTGGAGTCCCTCCGACTCGCCTTTAGTCCACATCCTTTAAGGCACCACACAGACAGGGACTGGTGTGCCTGCAAACAACTGGCAGACATCTAAAGCTGAGAAATCCTCCGTTGGAAGCTTTTCCTCTGGTTGCTCAGCACATCTCCCTCTCTCCCCCCCGCCCCTTATTCTCACACTCCCTCTTTTTCTCAACCTCTCCCCCTGTTTCTAGTCCTCCTCTTCCCCCCTCTCTCTCACTTGCCTTTTTTTTTTTTTTCTTCCCAAACATGCAGGCAGTTTCTGCCCCTGACCAACTCAGCACTGTGCTGCTAACCTCAGCAACATCTCCCGTTGTTCGTTTTTTTTAAGTATCTGTGATACCAGCCAACTTCTGCAGTTAGGATTTTCCTCAGTAATTCTATCTGTGCAGATGCTTTTTGTCAATGCCTCCTCCGTACTAAGAGGACATGGCAAGTTGTAGGGAGGAAAGGAAGGGCTTTCCCTTTCTTAATTCCTCCCACCACCCCCCATGCTAGGATATACATAAACACACTTCCCATGTGTGTATGCACACACAGAGCCCAGGAGCTACACGGCAGTTCTGTTTGTTTGCAACACCTCCAAACTCTTTTCCTGTGAGTTAGCTGATGTCAGTGAAAGTGCACTTTGCTGTACATTTAACACCTACCCAGACACCAGTGTGGACCAGTGCTGGCCTGGAACAAATATTCTTTGTATCCTAAATAAAAACAGACAGCTGCACTTTATACTTGTTCATCTTTGCACTGTTTCACTGGGCTGCTGGAGTGGGGTAGCACTGCAGGCTCAAGTTAAGTCAGTTATGTATTTCTCCATTATCACCACAGATGAGTAAACACTTGGCAGGTTCAGTGTTTTATCAGGGTGGCAGATGCAAGACTCCAGCATTAGTAAAAGATGGATTTTTCAAGCAGGCTATTAGTTAAAGATGCTGATATGCTCTCTATGGGATGTTCAGAAGAACTGAGACAGTTAATGCCTTTTCTTTTACAGGACTCAGAGGCTGTCATTTCCTTACACTCACACTCCCCTCCAGGCAGGCAACAGATCTCTTTCCCCCAACTCCCAAAGGAGCAGTACAGGCTTCTTTTCACCTTGCCACAGCACTCCAGAACCTCTTCTAATGTTCCTCTGCCTTAAACACTGCTGAACAACAGCATCAGGTGCAGAACCTCAAAGGGATGTTGTAAATCACCTTAACTTAGTAAATGCACTTGAATTGTTTAGAGATGTTCACATTAAAGGCAGGTTGGAGGTGCAGAATATTCATACATACTTAAGTGATCAAGCCAACAAGGAAAGAACACTTCAACTGAATTTGAGCTTTGTTTCTGTGTGCAGGTGGCCAAGGAAGAGATTACACTTGAAAAATGTGTTATTCATGATGATTCTCTGTCATTGGCACCTACCTATCCAGAGCTCAACTGTGTGCTAGGAAAGCCACTTCTACTGATGAATACTTTGGATTGAAGGATTTTTTTTTTCCTCATCTAACATCTGCCACATTGGGTTTTCATTGCCTTGGCTTTGTGACTGGCTATGATAGCACATTATGGTTCATATTTTCCAGTTTAACACATTCAGCTCTAAAACTATCAAACATGGTTCTATTAAATCTCACCCAGACGAAGAGAGGAGAATTTGAGGGACCTGCATGTGATGAACAGAGCTCAAAATATTTATTAATTTCCTTATCATGTTCTGTTTCCATCAAAAACAAACCAACCAACCAACACAAACACACACAAAAAAGCCCCAAACAAGCACCACGTTGTTTGGCAAGGCACACTGACCACAAAAAGAATGAGGTTCCTGCCTATCCATAGATGTCTGACAGACTCCCAGGCTGCCTGGCAGACATTGCATTGTTTTCTCAGATGTCTAAGTTAACGGATCATAAAGAGTGCACAGACTTAAAGAGCCCACCCTACCCACCCACTCCCTCCCAAGCACATCCTTCACTTGCAGGTACATCTCATCACTAAGTTTCTTTCCAGCAATGCATGAGCCTACTAACTACCATAAGAAAGCAAGCCCTAAAGAAAAAAAAACAACAAACACAGAAGAGATGGTATGGTGAGCAATGAAAGACAAAAATCTTGGCTTCCTGTGGTTCTGCCTTGCAATTCTACAGTTCTGCCAACATATGTCCAGCTTCTGCATCTTCTACAGCCCTGCAGCAGCACCTCACCTAAAGGCATGGGGCAGAACATAAAAAGCTGGTAACTCTGTTGTTTGTGTTACCACAATGTATGCCAAATATAACATTTTTGATTTGTTAGGTATTCCTGAAACTCCAAAAGAACATTTGGTTTTGGTCCCTAGAATTCTTGCTGCTTGAAGGTCTCATGCATGCCAGGAGCTGAGATAGTGTATCTCTTGCTGTCAAAGCCAAAGCATGGTTTTTGTGAGGCTGACTCAGCTTTTAAACAGGTCCAGGGAGAATGCTGAAGGGAATTTTTCCATTCAGGACCTTTAGACTGATCTGAGATCACCTTTAAGCCAGCAGTTCTTCCTGGACATCTCTTCTTCTCCCTCATTTCTCAAAGCAGTCATTCAGATCATTGTTGACTTGGCTGCACCAGGGTTCCTTATCTTAGGGACACATTGATGTCATATTGCGCTCACTGTCTCTGGAAACTGCTGCAGTTGCTTAATAGGCAGAGCACCAGGTCCTTCCATCTATCCAACCTGGAAACCACATGCTGACCAAAAAATATGCTATACAATTAACTGAAACAAATCAGCTTTCTGCTGCTATTCTCCATTCACATCAGAGGTGACTGACTAAAGAGTTGGCAATGGATGCCTTACGGCAGGCAAGCCCTGTGGACCCAAATACTCATCTGTGTTTTCCACACTATAAGAACTAATTTAAGTGAAAGACAGCATCTGTCTTCAAAAGCTCACCTCCCAGCTTGGCCAAGTAGTTACAGCAATTCTGATTCTTTACTTTAGGATTGAGCTCTGTGATTTAAACCAAAGAAAGGCTACTCAGTTTAGCTCTCCCCTAGAAATCTGTGTGGAAATAGAGGATCATCAGCTCATCAAGAAGAGGCAGAGATACTAATCAAGAGTTTACTAGGTATTTTATTTGAGACACTCCTGGAGCAATGAGGAAAAGCCCAAGCCAATGCCAGATGAATACTGGGATTCAGAGTTTTTTATTCCTACCCAATAAATATTCTACAGCCTAAAAAAACCCCCACATTCTGCAGATCTGCAGCAGCTTTTGGATCGATGCTTCCCAAACATCCGTAAATCTGCTGCAAAATACATACTGTTATTCTCAGAGAGGGTAGCTCAAGGGACTAAGTGATTTTAACTGGAATCACACATAAAATAAATAGCACAAACTACAGTGCCTGGTTTTCTTCCACAGCCACTCAACAATAGCCTGTTCTTTCAGTTGCTGTTCTGCAAATTTTTGTAGTTATACACACAAGGTTAAGCTCACCAGTGAAGCAGTGAGCTTTATTTTTGCCAAATCCTAAAAAAGAGGAATGTAAAAAGCCAAACGTTTAAAATACCAAGTGCCTTGGTAATGGAGATAGATGTTCTTGCTAATGCCTACAGTACATATCTCTCCCATGCAGCAAGAGGGGTTGAATGCCTCAATTAACTGTGAAAAAGGTTTATGCCAGCTATGCACAATGTGTGCCCTCTGGGAACATAAGTAGGAACTTTAGAAAGATCAATCAAAATAACATGTAATGAAAAGGATTCTCTGGTAATAAAAGAATTGCTATGATGAATCATATCAGTGATTTATGTAATCTCTAATCAGCTCTTTAAAATTGGTTGGGGGGGGGGGAAATATGTCTTATGAAGGTGCAAAAATCATAACTAAAGAGAAACTCATGTTCCACACAGCAGAGGCTTTTCCCAGTGACCAAGCTATTGGGAACACATTTTTTTGCTTTCAAAAGAGGAGCATTTGTCTCCTCACCTCGTTTTAAAACAAATGCAGCATGACGTGTTCTCATTACCCACACCTTTCAGAAAACCCCAGTGGTATTCTATGATTAGCCTGGTGTAAACCCCTAAATATTAAATTTTTGTCATTTTGATTGAATATTCCCTTGCTCTTGAGTTATGATAAAGAATAAACAGGAACATCTGATTGATTCTCTTGTACAGTTCATTATTTCAAGTATCTCTAGGACACCTCTGTTTATGAATCTCCTGATACTTAGCAATCCTGCACAGTCTTCTCGCACAGCTATTGTCCATAAATCCATTTTCATTGCAGATCTCTGAAGCCCTTCCACTTCTGTGCTATTTTAGAAGTGCCATAATGAGATCATTCACAGTATTGCAGGTGGCTATAGCAGCAAAAGTATGAAATTACTGTTCCAAACATATTTACCCAATACGATTTCTTTTGTGCATGCATAAAGTTAGTGGGGTTTATTTCCATTTTGACTTTAAGCAAGCCAAAATAAAAACTTGGCCTTTCTTATGAGTGATTTAAACAAGATCATTGCTTGGGATGAGGTAAGTTCTTAAACTGCAGCTTTTGACTAGCTTGCCTTGATCAAGAGTCATGGTGACCACAAAGTCTCTTTGATGTTTCTCAGTTTTCTCCAGATCTGACTACCCCTAAGTAGTTTGTGCCATCTGCAACCTGTGTGGACTGAAAAAACTTTGGTTGATAACTGCTGACTAATTTCAAAACCTCCTCTGAGTAAATTGGCAAATCAGGTATTTAAACAGTTGCTGGTTTAGGGCCCCCATCTAAAGTGCAAGCAATTTCCAGTTAAAACTAACAGCAATTTGGTGACAATGAGCTCAGGTCGTTTCCCATTTGCACCACTACAATTCCACCCTGAACCCTTTGGCTGCAAATTAATTTGGCTTCATATCAGACTTGTGTTTCCCAGCTAGGAGTGGTTTTGAAAGTCCGGGCTAATTACCAGTTATTGGTTTTGTCACTAGAGATACATTCTGTATAATGATAGGTGAACCACAAGCATCTCATTAGTTGGCTTGGATAACACAGAAACTTGGATGCTTTCCTATTAGTGCTGCACAGGGAGCTGGCAGTAAGGAGCTGAGCTCAGTCTGCCAGTTCCACGCTGTGTGAGTGCAGGGAAGTAACCAGCAGATAAATCCTTGTCCTGACAGAACAGAAACTGTTTTGCTAGAACAAAATCAGCTAGAATCCCATCAAAACTTCCCCCCTTAGTTCAGTTATTCTGATACACGTAAAGGAGTCTTTGCTTTATCAGTCTTCTAGCACATTGGCAATGGTAGAATGTTATTTGGTCTAAGAGCCCATGGACAATTTCCTGCAGATAAGCAGAAGGATCCCACACCTTTCTCCCCTTAAAAGGAAGTGGTTCCCAGCCTTCCATGAGCCTGTTAGCACAACCCACATCACCACTTAGAAGCATGCAGTGACTCCAGAAACACAGTGCATCATTACTGACTTTTTCCAGACCAACTGAAGGTACAGACAAGCACATCTTATCCTGAAGTTACTGGAAACTGCTTTGGCTTTACTCAATCTCATGATGGCAAACGTTGCTGAATGTTAATGTTGCATACACAAGCCAAGGCTAAAGCAAGCCTCCTGCCATGCTACCAACTGTGAGGCAGGCAGTGACTGCTGAGGAAGTTGTGCAGTCTTCAAGGACTAACTTCAGCCACACGCGCACTGTCTGCAGCTGGGATTCACAGATTGCACTGGGTTGAAAAGGACCCCACAAAGGTCATCTTGTCCAACCCCACTGCAGTGACCAGGGACACCTCCAACTCAGGCTGCCCAGGTATAGTCTACAACTGAGAAAAAAAAAAAAAAAATAATTAAAGGGTTGTAATAACCTGCCCACCAAGTGTTAAGTATCACTGAATCCAGAGTGGTTGTAGTGCACTTCTGCTTCCTATTTAACTGACTCTCATTTATTTGTCTAGATTTTTATTTGTAAATTGACATAGTTGCACAAATCACAGCAGCAAACTCAAACCCTCTTCTCTAAGACCACAGATCACTACTGGACTTGCAGAACCTCAATGTCTACTCTCAGGACTGATCCAAGGAAGATCTCCAGCAGCACACCTGCTCTCTTTTCAGTGGTGTGTAGGTTGAATAACTGCTAGCAACTGCTTGATAGCCTCAGCTGCTAGGAGGGGACCTAGGGAAAGGCTCAGAAGTTCTCAGTGTCCTACTTTTTAAAGAGACAATGAAAGTTGAGGAGGACACATCCTGTGAGGGAAAGAAAAGCATGAGAGAGGAAATGAAAAGCTAAAAGCAGAAAGAGCACAAGAGAGTATTTCAAGTCTGAAAAAAAAGGAACACAGAATCAGGGGATACAGTATGAAGAAGAGATCTGGAAGGACTGAGATGGGGCTGTGCACGAAAATATAAACCCTGTTGTTTCAGTTAAACTGTAGGTTCATTCCCCAAATAGGAACAGTGTCACTGCACCAGGCCATGCAGCCAGTCTGTGAGAAGCTCCATGTCCAGCTGAGCAGTTTCCCTGCAACCTGTACTCAGAGGTGAGCACTCTTCTCATCAGCAAATACACAGCGACACAACTGATAGCAGTAAAATAGCCAAAAGCAGCTGTTAAAACCCACAGTCACCAGGAGTCAGATGCACTTGGCAGTGGCAGCTTCCTGCTCACTGGATTTCTGCCACTAGCAAGGGGAGATGTGGCCCCTCCCTCATGGCACTGGTGATGACTGCCTCCAGAACCTGAACTGTAAAAGGCATAATCTAAAAGCCTCTCCTGTTGAGTTGGGCTGCAGTGAATTTCTCAGCTCAGGTGAACTTTCCCCCACATTATGTATTTCCCATGGGTTGGCATAGCTTCATTTTCAGTTTTATTAAAAGTGATAATTAGCAATGCAGTATTTCTGGTCTCAGACTTTTAAGATTTTTTTCTAATGGGCTTTGTTTTTCCAGATTCATATTGAAATAGCATATGAGAATGACAACAAACAGGTAGGTTATGCTCCCCTAAAAGCTTAGAAGATCATAAGTCCACATCACAGAAAACTGATGCAGGATGGATCATCACAGGTTAAGAACAAAATTAAATGTGTTTAACATCAGCCTTACCCAGTTGTTTTACATAATTGCCATTGCAGAAACTGTAAATAATAAATACAAGTATCTTGCCTTTCCAGTGCATGTCAGCTTGCTGATAACTGCTAAGACTGGACTAGGTGATCCTTGAGGTCCCTTCCAATCTGGTATTCTATGAAGATTCTCCTGACCAGGTCTTTTGCTTATTTCGATCATATTGGTAGAAGAAGAGATAAAACCAAAGCCCTCCAGCATGACATATCTTCTCCTCATGATACTGCTCTCTCTGATGGAACTTCTCTTGACATCAACCACAGCTAGAGACTAGGCAGGCTGTTACTGGGGAGCTTCTCTAAAATCATGTGAGTCTAGTGGTGTCTCCATGTACTTCATAGCTTTAAAGACATCTCAGTTGGAAGGAATGCAAGGTACCACAATGTCCAGCCTGCTGCATAGAATAAGAACTGCCTCACTACCTGCACAGCATCTGCCAGACCAGCCAAGACTTTACCACCTCCAAGAATAACAATTCCACCACCACTCTGAGACAACTGCTTACTCCAGTGCTGCATTACTCTGCTGGAGAAGTAGCTGCTTCTAACTTTCACTCTAAATTTCTAAAGCTGCCACTTTTTGCCACTGCCTCTTCTGTTACAAAAATACATATCTTTTAACAGTGCATGCACAGGGTTACCTGTAAGCTTCAAGCTGCCCAGCTTTTTGCTATTAGGAGGGAAAAAAAAGGTATACAGGATACTAATGACAAGGCACTGCTTAAAGCTAAAGCTTCTGATTGTGTTCTTCAGAAGAAGCCCTTGAGCATGGACCAAGTCCCTTTTCTACAGTCTACTCTACTCCATTGCTGCCATCCATAACATTTTAACTATCCCAAGAAGGGCTAGACTACAGGTCAACATCACAGGCTCTTCCCCACCTCATCAAAGCACTTAGATGCAGAAAGCGGCTTTCTAGATCAGTAGGTTGATCATTAATTCATCTGTTATTTTGAAGTTCAGACTGTAAAGTGTATATAGGAGGGAGCATTTTCTGAGGGGGGAAACATCAAGGCTATCTCCAGTGTGGTCTAATCAGCAAGCGAGGAAAGCACTGGTTTGGATCATAGCTCTGAAGGCTGCATGTCTGACTGCAGAATAGGATGAGAAATATCAGGAGCTGTAAAATACATTTTGGCCATATTTCACACGGACTTCATCTATGACTCAGTCCACAAGAACACACAGTGACAGGAGGGTAGCTTTGCACCTTTATGCTCAGTGGGATTTTGCACCAGTCTTGAGGGCAGCGGAATCCCAGCAATCATGAAAAGACAAGAATGACAAATTTTGGAACTGTAACAAAGGTTTGTGGGAAGAGTGGTGAGTTTGGAGAAGGAATCACAGAATCATAGGAACATCCAGGTTGGAAAAGACCCTCAGCATCACCAAGCCCAACTGATAAGGAACCCTGTTCTACAAGGGTCACCCTAAACCATATCTCCGAGCACCACATCCAACTGACTTCTAAACACATTCATGGTTGGTGACTCCACCACCTCCCTGGGAAGCCCATTCCTGTGCCTCACCACTCCCTCTGAAAAAAATGTTTCCTAATGTCCAGTCTAAACCTACCCAGTGGCAGCTTGAGGCCATTCCCTCTTGTTCTATCACTAATTACCTCTGAGAATCACACAAACATTCAAAAAAAAGAATGTCATAAAGCCTTCACAAGTGGTTTGCATCCCTCTAAAAAAGCCACAGAGCTACACTGAGTGCCAGATTGAACATCTCTATTCACATCACCTGTGCCAGATCAGCAACTCACTTCTTTGCCTTATTAGAGGTCTGCAGTTATTTAAGGATGGTACAAAAGGAATTAGATTACACGTTCCTCTTTTCATGCTCTTCTGGATTTCTTACTTTCAAGTGACCTCAAGCAATGAATACCTGCACATGGTTTTCTAAATAAGCCTGTATTTCACCTTGCTGATCTGTTATACAAGGAAATACCTTTGAATGTGCTTCTTGACTCTTTACTGGCGTATCCGTTGTACCATCTATGCATTACTTCATATTTTATCATCTGTAATTTGTATTCCTGTTCTACTCCCAGTTTGAAAGATTTAATTAGTTATTTGCATAATTATTCTGCAAAAGACAGTGCCACAAAAATTAAGGTTATTTCTAGGAGATCAGAGCAATAAATTCATGAAGGAATTATGAAGCTGTACAAAACTAACCATATTTTAAATACATCACAGTGAATTATAAAATAGTACCACGCTATTTTAGCTACATTATAGTCTCAAATCACACCATCCTGAAATGGTTTGGAAACCTAGATCACGTAGCAAACTCTGAGAAACAAATGTTTTGCAGTGAAACAGTAACAAAGGCCCAAAAGGTCAGGTTAGAAAGACCATGTCTGAAGTTAAAACATCCAGAGAATTTTGTGAAGTCTGACATAGACAGCAAAAACTAAAAGGGCAGTTTCCACTGTAGTTCTGAATACACAGAATGTAGGGGGATGGGTTTGCTTCTCAGGACAGCTCCACCTGTTAAATGCATGAGAGCAGTTTCATGTATTGACACTCAGTAGAGGGGTCAGCTCTCCAGAGTTTGCCAGATCACCTCCAATGTATGAACTGTAGTCTAACTGCTCCTCTTGTGGCACCACTACAGAGATCCTGCTTGTTGGCACACTGCAGCTAGGCTGACAGTCATGGAAACGTGAAGGTCCAACCAACAAAGCTCTTGGAAAGCTGCAATACAGCTACACATGACAGGATGTCAAACCTAAGCACCAACCTAAGATAATCAATCTCCTTCAAGTGTCTTTCCATATGTATATCTTAAAAATATTCCACTACCAAGCAAGCTGGGCACTGGTAAGGGAGCCACCATCCTCACTGCTACATTGCTGCTACTGGTCACACAGCAGAGGAGAACAGAAGGAAAACAATATGGCAAGAGCATCTGCTGTTTGCAAAGGGGAATTAAAAGGACAAGAAGGGAAAAACAGTCCATCTCAGAGATAACCCCTTCAAGAGTGCCAGGAGAAAGGTAAAATGCTGCAAGTGCATCAAAAGATATGAGATGCACAGGAAAAAACAGTAAGGAAAATGAAGGTGCCAGAGGTTTACTGCAAGCAGATTTACATTCAGAATTTAAGCTGAAATTCAAGGGCAACAGCAAACTGAAGTAGATTGATGGCTATAATGTCACACCTGGGAAAGGGTAGCATAGGTAGAAGAGTGATTTGTACACAGCACATCCTAGCTCTGTAAATATTCATGTTTGGGACACACTATGTATCATGCACACTTCAGCAGTTAGAATACTGCCCCAATAACCCACAGTCCTCTCGACTAACTATGTGTTACAGTTGCATTCTCATGGTCAAAGACACCAGAAGCAGAGCTGGAGGGAAAAGAAAGTGAATTTCCTCAAAGTCCTCACCATACACAACTCAAAGTCCAACTTGCTTTCCAAGATAAGACACTTGAGAAAAAAACATTGATCTGCATTGATCTGGTTTGTTGGACCTTATCGTAGAGGTCCTCTGAAGCAAAAGATCCACGCATCTCTTAAGCTATGCCCAGTGCCATACAGGACAAAGAATGGCAATTAGGCTGCCAGCAGAGCTCTGCAGGGACTGACCTGTTGGAAAGCAATGTAGGGAAAGAGACCTGGTGGTTCTGGTGAACAGAGGGATGACTATGAGCCAGCAACATACTCATGGCTGAGAAGGCCAGTGGCATCCCGGAGAGTATTAGAAGAGGTGTGGTTAGTAGGTTGAGAGAGGTTCTACTTCCCCTCTACTCTACCCTGCTAAGGCTGCATCTGGAACACTGTGTCCAGTTCTGGGCCCCTCAATTCAAGAATGATGTCAGGGAACTGCTGGAAAGAGTCCAGGGCAGAACCACAAAGGTGCTGAAGGGAGTGGAACATCTCCTTAAGAGGAGAGGCTGAGGGAGCTGGGGCTCTGTAGTTTGGAGGAGACTGAGGGGTGACTTCGTTCATGTAAAGGGTGCGTGTCAGGAGAACGGAGCCAGGCTCTGCTCAGTGATGTCCGATGACAGGACAAGGGGCAAGGAGCACAGGAGGTTTCACATGAACATAAAGGGAAAACTGCCATTTTGTAACAAAAACCAAACACAGCATGCAAGGTATCAAGAGGAAAAGCCAAATCCCACTGCATTGTCAATTGTGCTGGTCCATTTCCAGCATCAATCTAAATTTGGGTTGATTCAAGCACAGGAAGATCATCGCTCTGCAGAACATCAGAACTGACTACCCAAAGAGCTTTTTAAGGAAAAGTTGATTAAATGCATCCATACCAATTAAATAGACATTTCCATGATGGTCCACAGTATTCATTGGACATTTTAATAAACCTCTGTCTCTACTTAAATCTTCCTGTCGATTTGTTGACTGGAACACATCCTAATGAAAGAAAAAGAGTATGATGGAGGACACTATTTTCCCCTCCCTCCTTGCAATTTAATTAAAGTACAGCTTATTAATTGCAAGGTGCATTATTACAATGAAAAAAAGTGCAGTGTTTAATTGCCATTATTGAACTAAACGCCAGTTTGGATGCATCAGTGGACACTTAGCTGCTGCTCGAATACATGATAGCTCAGGCCCGGAGGGTAACACGTTGAGATGAAATGAAAGGATATTTCAGTTGTGGGTACTTACTCTGTTCAGAGCTTTTTCAGGCACAGAGTAAACTCAAGTGATGCCAGATTATGTCCAGAGGTATTAAAAATGATAGTTTAATTAATCTAAACCACAAAACACTCTTCAGTACAATGAAAAATACTTGGCTGGAGCTTTCTCTGTCCTCAAGCATTTTACATTCACAGCAAGTAACTCATTACTATTAACTCCTAACTAGAAACCATGCACATAAATTTGTCCTCTTACGACTTAAAAAAATTTGAACACAAGTATTGATATGAATTCTAAAGATGTATCTCTAGACCTATCTGTCACTTCCAGAGAGAAAGAGAGATGACATAACACCTGAGCATTTTACTCATCAAGGATGTATGGAGCAGTACCTCATTTGTAACTGCCCTTCAAAATTGAAGAACGTTTCTCTGCAGAAAGCAAGCATGCAGGAAATGTGTTTAGGAAATTAAGGAAAGATCATGAAATCATTCTACTAGTTTAGGCTTCTTAGAAAGAATGGCAGCACTTTGGTGATGTACATTTAACAATTTCAGCAACTCCAGAAAGGTTCAGACTGCTTGAGGGAAGTTGGATGCTCTATGCTGAGGAAAGACCCTGTTGTCTGCCCTCCATTCCCACTGTTCTAACATTTGGTTATCAGAAAGGCAGTCTTTGCAAACTGGCTGTTGTCTACAACAGAACTGCAA
Source organism: Ramphastos sulfuratus (assembly GCA_013399055.1). Taxonomy (NCBI): domain Eukaryota; kingdom Metazoa; phylum Chordata; class Aves; order Piciformes; family Ramphastidae; genus Ramphastos; species Ramphastos sulfuratus. Next base: position 1,209,930 of record WBNM01006289.1, on the reverse strand, counting down.
CAGAGGCTCAGCTGGCACAATGAGCAGCTTTTGGCATAGTTTTCCATGTCAGTTGGGCTGGTCCTTACAAGAAGGACTGGGTTTAGATGAGAAGAAAGTGCCTCTGTATCTTAAGGCAGCATAGAAAAACCCAGCTGTCATGATTACTTTTCTGGGGAAAAAAAACCCCAACCACATACCCAAAAACCATGAATATATTTGTGAGTGTGTGAAGCTTTGTGAGCCTGAAAACTGTCTGCAAGCCTCTCAACATATCCATCCTCACAGAGTGCACAAATCCCAATTCGGTTGCTAGCTCTAATATGACCAAACCAGAAAATCACTTCATTTCACAGCTAAGCACATGGGCAAATTGGCATGGATTCTGCTAAATCACTGATCTAAACAGGAAACAATTTTCCAGTGTCTAGCATGGAGCTTTACAATCCAGGCAGCAATGTTTTTTGCTAACATGTACAAAAAATTAATGTCTGTGTATTTCTCCTGAACAGCAAGCACATAATCTGTAGCTGTTAGGATGTAAGCACCAGTAAATGTTAGTATTTAAGTTTCTTCAGACTTGAGTAAAAGCTATTTTCCAGTATAAGATATATCACAGAATGCCAGGTTGGAAGGAACCTCAAAGATCACCTGGTCCAACATTTCTTGGCAGAGCACAGTCTAGATAAGCTCTATCTATCTTCCTGAACAACTGAAGAGTGTCTGGAGAGTCACTAAAGAGAGAAATAGCATCTTCACAAATAACATCATCTCCAATGTTCTAAAAATGTCACTGTTATAACTCTAGAAAGAGAAGGTGAAGTTAGCATATTTATTCAATACATTCAGTTCAGTTTATACAGTAATTGTGCTCAGAGGGGGTATTAGGCAGCACACAGACTTGAAAATGCCACACAACAGCCTTCAGCTTTAAGTGCCACCTGAGGATTCTGGTTATGGCTTGTTTATGGAGGTGTTAACTGCACAGACGTTCAACTGTCTTTAACAGCACAATGTCATTCCTGGCTTTGCTTTGGTCTTTGCTACAACTCCAAAGCACAGAGATAGGGTAAATAACTGTGTCCCAAAAGCTGAACAAAAAAACTTAAACAGGGACTGTGTTTGAAAGGAAGGCTGTGCTGTACACAGGTGAAGGGCTGTACCTTGCATTGTGAGGAATCATCAAAGCTGAGCTTGAGCCTTCACAGGGGTAGCTCCTTCAATGCCTGTCTCCCTTGGTGGGCTGAGACGAAAGGATGCAGACTCACACACACAGCCAGGCAGCGGCAGAGCAGGTTAAGCTTCTCGTGCTTTGTATCACAGACAAGTGACACATACACAAATGAACCATCAGGGCATCGACAGCCCCACTGTGCCCTAGTGGAGGCTGGTTGCAAGCACATCAGAACTGGCAACGTGTTGTGGACAGGAGGTACACAGAGTCCTTTTCTTCACACCCATATCCTGCTTGACTACCATAAACATCAGTTACACTCATAGCATGGCTTGGTGGGTAGTTCTCTGCCTGTCACCATTATTTTTCACTTGGGCACATATGCCAACACTGCTTTGCTACTGGAACTGGCACTTTCTCCTTGATGTTCACTCTTTTTTTGGCTGATATGCTGCTCTGTATCACTGCCATTATACTGCTCGTTATTTACTGTAAGATTATCATTTGCATAAATATCAAGATTATCACTTGTTAATAGTGTGAAATGAAACCTAATCTAAGACTAGATCCCTTCCCCAGGTCTCACTGGCATAATTTTGAAGAAAATTTCTTGAAAAATAATTCTGCCTTGCTCTGCCAACAGGTAGGAAATAGTCAATGGCATCCTGGTCTGCATCAAAAGAAGTGTGTCCAGCAGATGGAGTATTCTGCTCTGGTGAGAACTCACCTGGAGCACTGTGTCCACCTCTGGAGCCCTCAACACAGAAGAGACAGGGACCTGATGGAGCAGGTCCAGAAGAGAGCCAAGAAAAAGAACAGGGGCTAGAGCACCTCTACTCTGAGGACAGGCTGAGGAAGCTAGTGCAGAGGGACTGTTTCCAAAGGCCTGGAGTGATAAGACAGGGGGCAATGGTTTGAAATTAGAGAAGAGCAGATTTAGATTGGATGTTAGGAACAAGTTCTTTATAGTGTGGGTGATGGAACATTGAAACAGGTTGCCCAGGGATGTAATTGAGATCCTGTTGTTGGAGATGAATATTCAAGTCCAGGCTCAACAAGAGCCTGAGCAACCTGATCTAGTGGAGGATGTCCCTGCTCACTGCAGGGGGGTTGGACTGGACGACATTTGGAGGTCCCTTCCAACTCAAACCATTCTATGCTATTTTTAGCTTACTCTGGTTTCAGAGACTGTCCAGACTGTAGTCTCCTTTATGTAATGGTGCTCAGTCAGACATCATGCTGGGCATATTGTCACATGGGTTTGCTATGACTTTAGGGGAGGCACAGACCAACATTTCCATTTTAATAAAGAAATCAGTTAACAAAAACGCCATCAGGGGAAGGTAGTTCCAGTAATGGGGAATTAACAAGTTCATGTAATTAGACAATTAATTATCTTGAATCTAATTCATTAAGAAGTTTCTTGTTCTCATTTCATTAATTTCTCCTCCCAGATAATTCTAATTGCAGAAAAAGTTTGGAAAGGTAAGATTCAACAAAAGATGTCTATTCAACTGCCATGCAGCCTCCAAGCACATGGCAAAGCTGACCCATACTGCAATTGTGCCTGCTCCAAAGAAAGCTGGAGGGACTCAGCAGCTGCCAGGTTTGCTCAGAACCAGCTATCAGTACACAACATCAAGACAGTTAAAAGTAGTACTTTGGAGATAATAATGAACTGTTGATGAACTGGTCAAGATCAAGGCAATGCTCAGCAGCAGAAATCTCTGCAAAGTAACTCTGGTGTATCAAAACATTCAGGATACACTACCCAGAGGTGCTTTGAAAAGCTGCTCCAAGACCCTGCTCTGCCAACACATCATCTACTCAATACTAAGCAAAAATAAGCAGAGTCCAAGGGACAGCTACAGGAAGCTTCAAGTCACAGCTTTCTATCTGCTCATCACTGGACCCAAGCTCAAGTATTGAGACTTGATGTTTCCAAACAGTGTAAAGAGAGACATACTTGGGCTCAGCCTGAAAACCACTGATGGAGAGGGAGTGCTGCATCCTTCATTTCTTCCAAGTTATTAGCTCTGCTTTCTTATCGTTCCAGAGAAGGAAGAACACAAAATTCTGGGTTGGTGGGTTTTTTTGGTTTTTTTTCCCCTCCCTTTAATTTCTGCTTATAAATCAAGTTTTAGCCTCTGTTAGCTAGGAAAGCATTCACTGGCTGCATTCTGAGCAGGGACCGCAGTTTGGTCTTCTTTTACTACAGGATTATTCCTTGAGAAGCAAAGTTGACACAAAGGTCTGCATTTGTCAAGTCTAAGGAAATGGAATTAAGTCCTGAGAACCTCCCATTCCCTGTAAGTTTGTGATTATTTTTTCCAGTTCTACATGATGGTTTGTAGAGGACAGTGATTAAATGGGCTTTAAATATATGTAGTGCAGAAAAAAAAAATGTAGCAAGCTACTAAGACAGGGGAGGAAATGTTCACACAGCCTATGAAGTAAATAGCTGCAAAAAAAAAAAGGGGGGGGGAGGGGGAATAAGGGAATGATTAGTAAATGGTTTTGGTAGAAGTTCACCTTATGCAAACTCCACCCAGGAGATAACTGCTGCTGCTGCTTCTACAGAGCAGGAATATTTTACAAAGAAAACCCAAACAAGGAATTGAGAGGAAGCAAGAGGACGGTTCTCAGAGCCCTGAGGGGAAGCCAGGACCAGAGGTCACATTTCCAGAGTTTTGAAGCAGCTTGGTTTCATACTCTGCCTTCTCACTGTCATACCTGAACCCCTTAATTCAATTTATTCAGGTTCAGGTTTATACAGGACTCTGCCTTCATTTTGTTCACTCCTGATTTTAATGCTCTTTTCAGACTTGTTCACTAAAGTCAAACTTCCTTTTGTTCTTAAATCCACTCGGTATCACTGATTTTAAAGCTTCACTATTCCTTAGCTGCTGTTGGACAGTTTCATCCTTTAGAAAGCTTTAAAATAGAAAAGAATACACAGAGGGAGGGGAAAAACAAAACAAAACAAAAAAAAACAAAGGATGACAAAAGGCAGAAGGAAATAGTGAAAAGTGAATGGTAAGTCAGGACTAACAAGGAAAGAAGAGAAACATCATATGAAAGCCACTTTACTCATGCTGTATGTGCCAGTCAGTCTTATGCTGATTATTCTTGTAATACTACATTGAGATGCCTGCCTTCATTAGGAGAAATGTGGTCCAGCCTTGAGGCCTCAATAAACAGCTCAACAGCATAGGCACAGCCTTGTTTAAAACTGCAGTTACCCAACAAGAGCAATTCTGTTACCCCTTCAGATGATTCTAGGCACAGATCAAAGCCAGCAGGTCAGCAGTAGGTCCTCCCAGTAGGATATTGTTTTAAGGAGTAATTTTATAAATCTATTTGAAATCCAGCTGAACAAAGATCACTTTTGGACTCAAAACTGAGCAAGACACAGGCAGACTGCAGCTCATTAAAACTTACAGAGCAGTTCTTGAGAACCTTTGCTTTTAGTCAAGCAAACAGCCATGAAACCATTCTGACGTTGCAGAGAGAAAAACATGACAATCATGGGGAAAAACAACAGACCAACAACTAAATAAATGAAAACTCCACAGAAGCACCATGGCTGTAGACTCTGGAAATAAAGAGTGAAGGAAAATGCAGTGTTATAGCTCACGGCTGAGCATGCTGGCTTCCGAGTTAATGCAAAACCCACAAATCCTTCTCTGAACAATGAAAGGTTTAACTTCATTGGGAAGCTACTTGTTTGAGTGGAAAAAAAACTAAATAGAATGTGCAAATTTTATTTTCTTCTTTAGAAGACTCTTTTTGGAGCGAATTCTGATATAATAGAGGAAAAGCACATTAAGTGGATTAGCAATAACAATTCCTTCAGCAGTTAACAACAAGCAAATAATGTGTTTGTGCCAAGAACTGTCCCAACACATCACCCAGAGACAGGAAAGCAAGCTCCCTTCACATACAGAATCACACAGAATGTTAGAGGTTGGAAGGGACCTTGAAAGATCTTCCCAGAGCAGAATCACCCAGAGTAGGTCAGAGAGGAATGCATGCAGGCAAGTTTTGAATGTCTCCAACGGAGAATCCATAACCTTTCTGGGTAGCCTGCTCCAGGACTCTGTCACCCTCACAGTGAAAATGCTTTTCCCTTATGTTGATCCTCTGCTCTAGTTTGCACCCATTGCCCCTTGTCCTGTCATTGAACATCACTGAGCACAGCCTGGTTCCATCATCCCGACACCCAGAGGAAAACCATGACAGCTAACAGACACTTTTAAGACGACCCCTTTCTTTTGCTAAAATCAAACTTTAGCACAAACAACTGGATATTTCATCTCTCTTGGTTTCTTCTCTTGGAAGCAACAACAAGGTCAGGCAGAGGGTGAAACCCACAGCCAGCCTGCACTGACTGTGTGAGGTGGGAAGCATGCATGAGGCACCATTGAGACAGCACAAGGTGTGTGCGTGAGCACAGGATAGAGGCAATTTTACCTCCCATCTCACACATCCTGAGTCAGTTTTCTAACCATCAAGGTATTGTTTAGGAGAGCTGTCATGCTTTGTACTAAGTGTACCAGAATAGTCATGCCTGTGGGATTTAAACTGGCAGATCTGAACTGGAAGAAAGTAGGCAGAAATGTACTTGCTAGGCACATTAACAAGGTTTCCGTTGTCTGCTTTTTAATAAATAAGAATATGAGTGGGAGAGAACACACACATCAGGAGGAATTTAAAGTTACTTATAAAGGTAATCCAATAGGGTGTTTTTAGCACAGTTACAAAAAAGTCTAAAAACTGATTGCTTTGTTTATATTGGTTCTGAATCTTCTGTCTCCCAGACTATCTGTACACATTGAGGTGGGATAGTGAATTCTACACTGACATTCATTACAACCATTCACTGCAGAAGTGCAATAAGACATTCTGAAAGGACTAAGTCACCTCTGGGACAGAAGAACAAACTTCTGCTTTCATTCTCAAAACTGCATTTATTTTTGGGTACTTACAAAAGTAGATGTAAACAGATTTTGTTTTTTCTTTGAATTGAGTCAGACCTACTCTCCCAGGCTAGGCCCCTCTCAGAAGTCTGGATTTTAAATGAAATCTATTCCACGATCCAGTGGTTTTCACCACTGAATTTAAAGCAGAGCTTCAGAAGCATGCTGTGAAGTTATAGGCATACCTATAAGCTGTTTATTTTAAACCACACTAAAATACTGCTTAAATTGTAGGAAATTTAGGCCCACTTCACATTAAGCTGGACCCTTGCCTCATGTCAGCTAATGCACGTTGTGATATTTTAAGTCTCTTTCCAACAAGAACTTTGCCTGTAACATAATACAGACTTAGAAATCCACACATAAGATGCATGGATGTTACTCCATTGGGAGTAATGGTTTAGATTGGAAGAGACCTTAAAGATCATCTACTTCCAACCCCCTGCCATGGGCAGGGACACCTTCTGCTACAACAGGTTGCTCAAGATCTCATCTATCCTTGCCTTAAACACCTCCAGGGAGGGACCATCCATAACCTCCCGGGGCAACCTGTTCCAGTGTCTCACCACCCTCACTGGAAAGAATTTCTCCCTAATCTTCAGTCTAAATCTCCTCTTCTCAATCTCAAAGCCATTTCCCTTTGTGCCATCACTACAAGCCCCTGTAAAAAGTATCTTTGTGGCTTTCTTACAGGCTCCCTTCGGGTACTGTAAAGCTTCTATAAGGTTTCTCCAGTAACGCATAAGACAAATTTTTTATACATCTTGGTTCTCAGAATGCTGCTGGATCACTTTTCTAAGGTCTTTGGTATTCATTATATGCAATGACTGCCATGCCTGTGGTGTTTCTCCTTCCAAGTCATAACACAAGTCATTCCTCTCATGTTTTCCTCTGCCATCGTAGAAAAAAAGTTTGGTCTGTTCCAAGAAGACACCCTATGCTAAATCCTCAGGCAACAATATTTTACCTCAGCAGCTTTACACAAACCCATAAACCCATGAAATTCATTCTGAACGCTGAGTTACAATCAAGAACATAAAAAGGCAGGTTACAAATAGACAAGGGTGCCTACATTTCTGAAGTGATGAGCTCCGAGGAAGTAATTTGAAGTACATAATTTCTCACTGCTCAGGAGAAAGCAACAATTTTACACTGACACAGAGGGAGGCAATCTGCAACAATAAGGAGGCATTTACATTTGGCGGTCTAGCCACAAAATCATTGAAGGGCAGGCACTTGTAAGAATTTTTCATGAATGATGGGCAGCTTCAGTACAAGTGGACAATTAATTAACATGCATTTGGAAAGTTATAGTTCTCCTTTTGCACGGAGAATTTTTACAGGCCTGTGAAGAGCGAGAATAAAAAAGCTGCAGCTGAAATGCTCAGTACAGCAGATTTAGCAGCCTTCACTTGGATACATTATAAAGCTATTAAATGTCTGCCATTCAGGTAATTCTTGGAGCCTTTCCATATTTTTTTACTGTCTGCAGGCCAAGACGTGAGGAAAAGGCGGGGGGGGGGGGGAAGGGGGTGTATGGAATGGAAGGAACTTTATGGATCCAGCCAGGGAGCTTTTCTCAGTAATTATGCCTGATTGGAAAATTGTCTGCTTCAAAGAACAGAAACCTGAAGCTTTATTAGTAATGAGAGATCTCAAGTTTCTAATTAACTGAAAACAAAAGTACCACACATTTCACATCGTACATTCCTGTCACACCTAAGCCTGTTTTCAAATTACTCTCTGAAGGACTAATTTGCACATGACAGGATGGAGAGGGGTAAGAGGAATCTTAAAAATAAAATAGATGCAGCACTTCAGGAAATAGTTTGGCTTGTCTAGAAATCAAACTGTTAACTGACCACCTAACCACTGCAAAACTGCCCAAAGCTAACTGCAGATGTATACCGCCTTCTTGGATACCTTCATGTGAAAGAGAGGGAGTAAATCCAGACTTCCAGGGAAACTATTTGAACTATATGTTTTTCTACATGAGTGATAAGCTGGAGCTTCACAAAGCTGGAGAAGATAGCTGCAATGCAGAGGGCTAGCTCCTGTGCAGGTTATTTTTGCCTGCACATCAACACCCCCTCCTTTCCTGCCTCTGGAGGAGCACAAACATAACCTTCTGTAAAGAGCAATTCTGTTCTTACTATTTTTGCCTCTGTGCATTGGGCATAAATATTGGGAGTTTCCATCTGAAGTCAGAATTCCCATAGTTGAGAGACCTACTGCAAACACCACCATATATATAAAAAGCCTCTGCCCATGGAAGTCCAATCCAGGGGGAAAAAAAATATTAAAAAAAAAATCCCTGCCCTTGATTTCTGCATGCCGAGAGCTATCTCTCACTTTCACTGAGGCTGCCAAGGTAGAGCTAAGGGATAGGACCTGGGTTTCCACAGAGTTAGGGTAATTGACAGATGCTTGATCTCAGTGGAGACTGGACGTTGTGTCAAAGGAGAACTAAGGAGGACTATTTCCTAGTACCTGGTTGTGAAAGCCTGTGCTTGGTGGTCAGTTTGCATTTGGCAGCCTATCACCTTAACTGAGAACAACACTTCAGAAGAGCAGCACTCCTCGCGGTGATCCACACAATGTCTTAACTTCATCTACCTCACAGTTTCTCAATTTCTAGCGCATTTTTGGAGATTATTAGAACACTGACTACCAGCATTAGAAATGGCAGAAAAGACATTACTTACTTATTGCTTTCTGCACGAAGTCTTATCTAACAGAAATCTCATCAACAAGGAATTGGGAGGAAATGGAGGTAAATAGTTCCTACTGAGCTAGGCTGCTGACTACATCCCAAGTGGTGAGTTTAGTCCATCAGCAAGCACAGGAAAAATGTCTCACTCTGCTTCCAGTTAATGACTCGTGCTAATAAGCCAGGTACCTATTTCAAAGTCAAAATTCTTGCTGCTGCAGATGAAAATAAAACCTTCTCATGGCATCCCCCTGCAGCCTGGTCTAACAGGGCACACACTGGTAGTAACGCCGACATGCCTGTATGCAGTTACTCAGGCTCTGCAGAGCACTGGCCACACATGCCTGGGTATGCTACATAGTTGCCTTGGGGTTCTCAGAGATGCTGCACCTGTTTGCTGCTGATGCTGGCTGCAGAAACTGCCTGAAAATTGATGCCAGTCGCTGCAAACTTGGGAGACAAAGCAAAGTGTCCCTGTTGGAGCACACAGCTGACACCACTGCTGAAGCGACGTAGTACACTTCTGTGGTACAAGCAATGCGAAAAAGTGGTCCGAAAGAGGTGGCACCAAGGTCATCCAAATTCCAAAATCACAACTGGATACTGATAAAGATAGATAACACTGCCACGAATCCCAAACGGGGAGATAAACACCTACTCCTACCCCCTTAGAGCAGAGGAATAAAACAACAACCACCAGGATGAAAAAACTGAACCCAAGACAGGACATAAATGAGGGCATATGGACTTACTACATATGGGAGCAAGACTTGTTTTCTGCAAAACCATGCAAGAGAGCAATTTATGTCAAAGTCTAACTGAATGTGACTAGATTTTGATTAGAAAGTTCCATATGCATTTGAAGTTGTGGACTACATTAACACTTGAAATTCTAATTACAATGTTTGCTGGGGAAGGAAACCGTGAGCTGCATTTTCTAGAACATTCAGAAGTAGCTGCTGTGCACAGGCTCTTGTAACATGACACTGAGAAGGAAACCTCTGCAAGACTCCAGGGCTCTGGGTAATCACTAAAGGGAACAATTCTTCCACTGTCCTAAAAAACAATCTGACAGCTCACTATTGCAGGGCTAATTGCCTGTCCTTTCAGAGACTGTCAGTGACCTGCCACTGGATCACAAGCAATTCTTTCTATTTGGAGAGAAGCTGTAGGATTCAATTTCTCCTCCAAGCTAGGCAGTATTGTTAGTTAGATATGATTACTTTTTCAGCTTTTCAGGTCTCAAGCAATAACTCTGAGGGGACCATAAACCAAACATACACTTCAGCTTAAGCCCAACTTTACAAGGTTTACAGCAATACACATAAATCTTCCGTGCTGTTGAAGGTGGTACTGTTATATCTTTTCCAAAGACCCTCTTTGAAACACCTAGCAAAGTCTGGGACAGGATATTTCCATGCTTGATCTCTTTGCTGCTATTAGCAGCCAGAACATGCATTACATCCAGCTGTGGAAGTAGAGAGAGGAGAGCTCCCCTGGTCAGTGACAACTGGAGTAAGACTGCCTTATTTCACAGATGATAAATCCAACTGTTATTATCTGGTAATGACAAAGCCAAGATTTAATCTATCGCCTACAAGGATAATCAAAACCAGGAAGCCTGTCTCTACTATGTGTCCAATGGAAACACTAATTGCATGCAGAGAGGGCAAGTCTCATTCCTCATTACATGCAGCACACAGCATAATAGAGTTTGTACAGTTTCTTTGCCCCCCTGCTGAAGTGATCTTTAAGTCATTCCTATACTTCTTATTTCATCAGAACACATCAGGAAAGATTAATTTATACCAAGATAAACACAGCATTCACTTTAAGAGACCCAAGTTTCTTCTCTATTCCGTTAAATACTTCATTTTGCTATTTCATCTCCACCGCCTCTCAGAGCACCCTGTTCCAGTGTTTGACCTAAAACCTGGTGGAGTTAACTAGCAACCTTTCATTGATTTCACACCTTGCACAGTCCCACACCCTCTTTAGGCTCATAATTGCTCCAGAAAAATCTGGGAGGTTGTCTGGAATCAAGTCCTTTAGCACTCTACTTCATAAGACACCAATTCAGTGGTATGGGAACAACACATAAATCACTTAAAACAAGCTGCAGCTTGTTCTGATGTCTGAACATTCATCAGTTCTCTGTCTCATTTGAAGACCGAACCCACTGAAACATGCTCTCATAATTCACAATTTAAAGGCAGAGAACTTGTTTTCTCTTCTATAGTGAAATTCTCTAGACTGGCATTAAGGACTTGCAATAATGTCAAATAAGTAGAGCTCAGTGTAAGACTAAATCAACTACCATTATGATAATCAACTAAGTGAATCAAACTTCAAAAGCCAGCAGAAAGGCTGTACAATACAGTTTCTATAATCATAAAATGAAAACAATGTTTTCAGAACATTGGAATTGCTTTTGTAGCTAAAAAAAAAGCCCCAACAAACCTTCACTAGCTTGTCTTTATTTAGAACCAGAGCCTAGGGAAGTGTTTGGGTGCTTGGAAGTAATCACTTTATTGGAAAGGACAGTAGAAATAAATATAAAGGTCAAAGAAAATCAGTACTTAGGAGCAAAGAAATTTTGACAGAGCACTAAAATTTTCTTATCCCCCTCTACAGTTCAATACTTCAGTCTATAAAGGCAAACACTTAGCTGAAGGTTTTTTTGCTGCTACATCCTATCTCCTAGCTCACAGCTATCAGAGGCCTCAGTAGCATCAGAAAAGGCTAAAACTTCAGGGGTAAATCCAGGTAGTTTGGGTGGGGAAAGTGAATTGCATAGGGGCAAAAGAGATTTTGTGTCCTTTTGCCCTTGTTGGCAGACTCAAGAGGCAGGCACGGGTTTGTGTCACCTCCGATTCTGGCTGATGAGATGACAAATATAAACTAAACTGGTCTCTACACCTTAAGGAGGGAATAACTTCTACTGTCTTTAACAGAAAGGAATTATTGTTGGACAGAAATGCTATTTATAATATTCAAAACTGAGAAAATCTCCATTGTATTTGTGGATGTCCCCTTCTTGGAGTGTTCAGGGCAAGGCTGAATGAGGCCTTGAGCAATCAAGTCTAGTTGAGAGAGGTGTCCCTGCCCCTGACACGGAGGTTGAAGGAGATGATCTTCCTAGGCCACTCTATGATATTAACTAGTAAGAGCTGGCCCTTTTGTTGGTAGAGTCAACAGAGCTGGCAGTGCTTTGAATCACAGCCTACCGCAGATGTAGCTTGGAAAGAAGTGAAGTGCTTCCATTCCTTGGGCTGTCCATGTTTTCCAAGGCAATCATGTCCATAACTTGCAGAAAGGATTTGCCCAGACCTTTCCCCTGAAATGTGGCATATTCCTCCCAACTCTTGTTTTACAGGTGAACTCCTATTTTTCAGATGAACTTGTCTTGTCTGTTTTAATGAATTAAACTTATCTGTTTTAATAGACCTTGTAACTATGAGAATTGCAGCACGGATACAACATGAGTATAGGAGCAAGATCTGGGGAAGGGGGTGATGAGGGCACACCAACAAGCTTTGGCAGTCTGCTTGGGCAGTTCTTTACTATTCACTTGGTATTCTGTGAAGGCTAAGCATTGCACAGCATTAGTTCTTTCCCTAATTACCAACTAAGTGAAAACGTTGCTTACTAGAGGGATGATGGTTTAATTAAAAAGAAAACATTCCACAACTAAGATAACAGCCATGAGAAGCAATTACATAAACCTTCAGAGACTGCTGAAAACAGTGGTCAAACTCTTAGCAGGGAGGCTCCATTTTGGAGTCCTTCAGCCAGTTCTATTAGTCAACATGTACTTTCTTACACAAAGCAAACTTTTTCACTCACAAAGGACTTCTACAGAGAAGTCAACATTAAGCTCATCTTTTCAGTCTGGACAGCTGGTCTATCCTCTGTTCTTAGCAGATAACATAAGCAGCTAATAACACACAAGGTTTTTAAAAAAGTTTTGGTTTTTAAAGAAAAATGTTCTGCCTCAGCATTTTCCAGTTAATTATTCCATAACAGTCAGAGCTCAGAAAGGAAACATACCCACAAGTAGCATGATTAAAAGTCAACATGATAATAGTGCCCTACAAGTTATAGTGTTAATTGGATTTCTTAATTGGATTGGATTTAAAGGCTGCAGTGTGATTTTTGCTGAGGGAAAAAGAAATGAGAGACAAAATGAGAAGACAAAGATTGAGTCTCATGCCTATGAATTAGGTGTAGTTTTTACTCCCAGTTTGCCTACTCATCTCACAAGTAACACTGGACAAATCACCAATGTCCCCAAGCACTTCAAACAAACTTGGATTCTGACAAGTAATTAATCATTACTCTTGGACTGATCTTGACACTGTACAGAAATGAAAATGGACTTGGGTTTGCCACAAGCAAACCACAAAGCCCCAAATGAGTCCAGATGCAATAATGGCCATCAATGTGAGAAGGGTACAACAAAAAGCAAGGTGCTGCTTGAATACAGTGAGTAGAGTGGCCACAGCCACTATAGTAAAACTCTGCAAACAGGCTGCTTGATAACTGTTTTTTGATCCTTTACCTCATAAAGCTGATCTACACTTGATTTTTTATGAATCTTTATCCATAAGTGCATGGCCTCGAGTTGGTGGCTCTCTCAACAGGTCTTAGCTGCATGCTTTGGACCTGCAGACCTAAACTTCAATGGTCCTTCTGCAGGTCTTTATTATCTACGTGGTAAAGGAAAAACCTGGTAAGGATGTAGCAGGACATCAGTCCATCTGCAAGGACACAGGTACTACACATCTGCCATCAATGAACTCCCTGAGCAATAAATTAGCCTCACACTGTAAAGGTGAAAGACTGACATTTGGAAGAAGGAACATAGGTCTCCAAGTCATCCTTAATCTTTTGCAAGGTTATGAAATCAACAGCTAGAGAGGCTCTTCACTCCAACTGCTCAAATGCAGGCTTACTGGGGACTTTGCCCAAACCCTGAGGAAAGGTACCAGCATCCCACACTGTAGAATCAGCAGCTAGCCTCTACTTGAAGTCTTTTTACAAATGAAATGGTATCCAAAAAACTGTGGAATGGAAACAACACAACATCCTGGGACAACAGGATTTGGGGATTAAAATCCTACACCCTGCTATCAGGCTGCTGAGCTATCTCTTCCACAGGAGGAAAATAAATATGTATTATCAAGCAGGCTGGCTGCATATTAAAGCTGTGCTGAATCAGAATATACTAGAAATGAGTTGGCTCAGTTGAACAGAAACCATTCTTTACTTCATGCAGAGTTGTATTATTGATTTTCCTTAGGTCTATGATTAATTTGAGTACTGAATTATTTGATGGCACTGAAATGAGAGAGTTTAAATTATTAGGTAGTTTGGCTCTTTTGACAACTGCTGAATTGAGATTTGGGAATGTTCCCATCCACTGCTACAAACAGAATAAGCTTTGATTTGCCTTCTGATTAAATTTGTACAAAACATCCATTGAACAAAGGAACTTGCATCTTTTGAGGCAAGAGAGAAGGCATGAGAACTGGTAAGATAAAACAGAAGTGAAAGCTCTAGAGATTAAAGGTCTTTTATTTACCCTCAGAGCAGGCACAACAGCACGTCTGTGCAATGTTTCCATCCACAGCTGCTACCTGTGCCAGCCCTGCTCTGCAGTGCCCATCGTGGCATTTAGTGCCTGCTGTCTGAGCAATTTGCTAGGTGATATGGGGAAGAGGCTTTGGTGACCTTCACTCAGATGCAGTCCTTTCATAAGACAATTCCATATTCACTAAAATGACCAAAAAAATCTAGGACAGATTTAAGACAGTAGTCAGGTCACTGAAATCCATTCCCCATCTCACTGCACAGACATAGGCTTTGGGCAGTTTCCCTTTTCAGTAAAAGCTCCAGGTTTCTGTACCACTTGACTACACCACAGGGGGGTTATGTCAATTACTGTGTCAACCAGAAACAGCAATCCACACAGATCATCCATCACCTGATCCTCAACTAATACTTTCCAACTGATAAACCAGGCTCTGCACAGACATTCACCCACAGTCCTTAGAAATGGCATTTGGTAGACAGTGATAACTGAACTGGTGTTTCCACCATGTGAAGACCACCAGGGTTTGTTATTCTTATCCAGTACAACACGTAAAGAGCACTGACAAATGCAGAACATTTACCAACTCAGCCACAAGCTATGCTACGAAGTAGTCAGGTGCAGCTTTCCCTGCATCCTAAGTGTGCTTAGAGAGGTGCTGCACATTGCAAAAGTGAAAATGTTAAGTTAGGAAGGCATCACCCTGGCAGTCACCCACCTTCGTGGTCTAACTCCTGGTGGCAACTCAATATTCTTCATAACAATAAATTGTAATTAAAAGGAAAGTAACAAGGGCAGGGAAATAAAACCCAAGAAAGACAAATGGTGCAAATTAAAGCAACTGCTCACCACCAACTAACTGTTGCCCAGTCAGTCCCATGAAACCTGCTGCCTCCATCACCACTGGGGCTCAAGAGAGAAGCTGTCCATGATGTACCACTACGATGGGTAAGGACTGACCCTTTTTGCCTCCCAAAGCATCCATCTGGGTGGGTGCAGCAGCAGGCCTGGCTTTCCAAGCTGGCTGCTCCCCCTCCTCCTCTCCCTCCACCAGCCCCTTGTGCCAGGACCATGGAAATTAAAAGCTGAGGCTGCTTAGGCAGGCTACATGTTCCTTCCCAGATAAGAAAAGCAAACCCATGTACAAAATAACCAGCTGCTTCCCCTTCTTCCTTCCTCCCCCTCAAAATACATAAATCTCTTTTCAATGGCATCCACCTGTTCAGGCAGAATTCTGAGAGCAGCTCAGCATTTCATTCCCTGATGGACATCCTAATCCCTTCCAACTCTGTCAGCCCTGAGAAAATGCCACCTTGAAAACATTTCCTGCATATCTAACACACCAGCTCTTATTTACAGCACAGCACTCCTGGCATTAATCACTGCTTTGTAGCCTGGACCCGTGCAGGCAGCGTGGCTCTGTAGGGTGTTAGCACTGGGACAGTGGGATGGCTCACTGACACCTGCAAACCAGGATGCACTGGGAGAGCATGGTTCTGCTGGCACTTGCTCTGCACCTGCAAAAGTTTGAACAGTGACAGTAGAAGCAGCAAGTCAGCAGCTGTAAACCAGTGTGGCCATTTCCTAGACAGAGGCTCCCAGTCCACAGAGCCTTGGGAGCAGCCTGCACCCTCCCAGCTCATGCTGGCTGCAATCTTCCCCAAGGGTGAACTGAGGGATGGATGAGATGCTGAGTTCACAAAGTTTATTCCAATATTTCCCCAGCTATATCAGATCTAATGAAGGTAAATCCTTACACTGCTGCCTTCATCTGGTTGTCAAAAGAGCTTTTTATCGGCTAGAGAATGAACCCAAATTGAAGCAGGGAGGCTTGAAGATGCTCCTCGCAGGTGGAGGCAGGTGGTGATTGTCATGGGCACAGTAAGATCTGAGAAATGAGAGCACAGTGATGGACATCATGGGATCAGACTCTGCAAAAAAAAATTTCTTTCCACAGTTTGGAATAGTGCTTCCTCCCAGTGATACCTTCATTTTTCTGGCTACTCCAGAGTTGGAATAACTCAGTGATATGCTTGATAGGTATTTAGTAGAAGAAAGAAAACAGGACCTAAGTGAGAGAATTTGTGAGGGGATGCTTGCATCCCTCATCTGAGCACTCACAAGAAGTGTAAGAAGACAAGACCCAGCATAGATAGTTGTTTTACACACACAGGTGCAAACTGTAATCCACAAAATGGTGATTTTTAGAAAGATTCCTTAAAAGTGAACCAGAGCACACTCAGAAGAATTCTCCTGTATGTTGGTGACAGCTGAATGATTTCATTTTCTATTACAGTTAAATGGCACTAGTACTTCTGAAAGTTCTTACACCCGACAGGTTACATTTGGTGCCCTGATGTCAGATGAACTTTTTCACTTTCTTTACATGCTAAATGTGACCTCTAAGGGCAGGAATTGAGTGCTTCAAGGAGACTCATTTTGGTAATGTGTGCTTATAGTGTGTCAGAATTTCACCCAATTCCCAGATGCAACTCATTTTACACACTTACTAGAACAAGTACCTCTCAGGAACTCATGCAGACATGTACAGGCCGTACTGAGCTGCCTATTACAGTGTTCATGTTTTGTGTGTCTAAACTGGAGAAGCAGCTCTACTTTTGCACTTGTCTCTGGATGCTCAGCAGAAGTCATCACACCAAGTAACCAAGAAAGACTTTTGTTTGGAGATGGACAGGGCTGGGTGATAGGTTGGACTGGATGATCTTGGAGGTCTCTTCCAACCTGGTTGATTCTATGATTCTATGACTCTGCTGCAGTGATTCCAATGCCATTTGCAGGAAAGCTTTCCTTATTTTGCTGAGACCAATCATCTAAGACCCAAAACCTGAGATATAGATAAATATATAACATTCTAAGAGAGCATTTGAGTAAAAATAGTCCAGGGTTATTATTATACCTGCAGCAGGGAAGATCCAAGAAAAAAGGATTTTCCCCACCACACAGTAGTGGGGGAGGGGTCAAATGTCAATTGCCACTAAAATACAAATTTTAAAAAAAAAGGAAAATATTCAGTTTGAACCTGAAATTCCAAAGATAAGACTTACTTCTCTGCAGGAATAAACAGCATGAGAGATTTTTTAAATGGAAGTTTGGAGGCTTTTTGATGTAAATTCTCATCAAAGCTTCATTCTCAAATACATTTCACAGTTCATTCATGCTGAGAAGCACTTCTTATCTGCTGAACCTCCAGACTGCTGGGCTGAACAAAATGTGCACCATTTGCTTTTAACTCTTTCATAGAATTATAGAATCACTATGGCTGGAAAACACCTTTAAGATCCAGTCCAACCATAACCTAACTACCATGTGTGCTAAACTATATCCTGAAGCACCACATCTACAGGCTTCTTGAACACCTCCAAGGATGGAGACTCCATGACTCCCTGGATAGCCTGTTCCAATGCCTCACCACTCTGAGTAAGGAAGTTTTTCCTAATATCCAATTTAAACATCCTCTGGCACAACTTAAACCCATTTCCTCTCATCCCTGGTTACTTGGGAGAAGAGACCAACACAAGCCTTACTGCAACCTCCTTTCAAGTAGCTGTAGGAAGCAATGAGATCTCCCCTTAGCCTTCTCCAGTAATGCCCTCCAAGCCCCTAATCAGCCTCACTGCTCTTCTCTGGACATGCTCCAGGACCTCAATGCCTTTCCTATACTGTGGTGTCCAGAATTGAATGCAGGACTTAAGCTGTGACGTCACGAGGGCTGAGTACAGAGGCACTGTCACTTCCATTCTCTTGCTGGACACAGTGGTTTTCATCCAGGCCAGAATGCCTTTGGCTTTCTTGGCCACCTAAGCACACTGCTGGCTCACCTTAAGCCACTCATCCACCAGCACCCCCAGATCCTTTTCCACCACCTTTCCAGCCACTCTGCCCTAAGACCTAAGTGCAGGACCCAGCACTTGGTCTTGTTAAACTTCATCCCACTGAGTGCATTGTACAGGGAGGAAAGTCAAATGTCAGAGGGATCTCCCTGATGCCAGTAGCAGCCATTTAGGCTGGAAAACACAGTAAAAATCCAACTAATTCTGTTTTCACTGCTATTTTAAACTAAGTTAACCAGATCAGTTTGGTCACTGTTAATTAATAATCTCTTTTCTTTCTGGAAATGCATTGAATAGCTGTATTACCATTTCAGCTGTGCTTTAAAAAAGTTAAATGACTCACTGTAAAGCAGAGACCTTAAAGCATATTACTGCTCTACCTGCTAGGAAGTGTAAAGACAGGGCCTGGATATTGCAGAGAAGAGGGACAATGAAAGACTTTAAGCAGATGCAGAGCAAGGACTTTCTCTTATGCTACTCAAATTCCTCCATCTTACAGAAAATCTGGCTAGTTTTACAAAAGCAGTAGATCCTGGGGGATTAAGAAACTAAACCTATTTTTACCACACAAGCTTTTTCTAAACTATTTTTTTTTCCCCCCACAAGGGAGCTCCCCTGCTTTTATATCCCTGCTATATTCTTTACAAGAAAAGCAAACAGATCTTCAGTACTGCTGCTCAGAGTAGTCTGCTGATTTACAGAACAGTTTCTGCAGCTTTGCTTCCTCTCCTTGGCACAACCCTTTTTTAATTTTTTTTTTTATTTTTTTTTTTTTGGTAGAAACAACACATTAAGATAAGTTTTCCAATCAGCTGTTCTCTGCATCATCTAGATTCTTTAATTAAACAATTAATTAAGAAACCATTGATTTCCTAATGACTGAAAGCATGTAGTTCCTTTCAGTTGACACCATCTCGTAAGTATAATTGAACGCAGACAATTCAGATATCCATCTGCACATTGACAGAATCATCAGTTCATGATGTAAAGCACTCAGAGGACAAGAGGTGGCAAACACCCATCTATCTCTGCACTATGTTTACACCTGCCAGGGGCTCTAATAACTGCAGTATCCTTACCAAGTGGATATAATGGTTAGTTCCTCTATTAAAACACGTAAATGCTGTCTCTAGCACAAAATGGTAATGAAACAAAAGACAAAACCAAACCAGACATCAACTTGAGAAAAAAAGAAGAGGGGAATAAATCTTGAGCACTATTCCTGGCAGATGCTACAATGTTGTTTAAAGCAGTCAGATGCTATGAGAACCTTGAACAATGAAGAGAGAAAACAAACCATTTTTGTTGAGAATGGCATTTTGCCAGGTCCTCGGTTAAAAATAAACACTTCTGAAACACTGCCTTCTTTACAGTACTTTAAGAGATAACTACAACAAAAGTTAAGCTTTTAAATAAGCACTGGTGAGGAGAAATCAGATTTCTTTCAAGTGAATACTTCCTCTATAGGTGATGCTATCCTGGCAGGCTCCAGCTTCTGTCCCATCAGCTGCTGGGCTGGGGGTTTAAGCCCTGTGCCAGCGTTGTTTCCATCTCAACAACATTTGGGACACGAAACAAGCCCAGGCTTGACCTACACCTGACACAACCTCAAAGATTTAAGTTGGTCCTTGAGCAGCATTAAGAAAGAAAACGTTAGATCCATTTTACCATGCTTTTGGGCAAGGGCTCATGAAACAAAGCTAGGATACAGATTATTTTTGCAGTGTTAACATCACTCAGCTCCAAAAATAATACTACTTTCTTTAGGGCTTTAAAGTCCTCTACAAAGGCAAATGAATCTTTTAACTCATGCCCTGGGCCAGCAGAAGTGAATATTCTGCCTACTAGAACTAAAAAACTTCCCTGCACTTGAGGGTCACTTAAATTTTAATTTTCTAATTTTAATTTTAGTTCTTTCCAATTGAATTTTTAATTTAGCTAAACTTCTCACCTCTTCTGTTTGCATCCACTCAAGAACCTTCTCCACTGTATTAATCACCTGCCACTACACAGTATTTCTGTTATTTGCGTTAGCAGAACAAGTAAACAGATGTACAGATTAAGTTCTTTCACTTTTTAAAGCATATTTATTTCTCCTTCCGTCTAACAAGACACAAGGAACTCTTCCTTGTGAGGAAAATGTCACTCTTTCAGAAAAATAAGTCTGTCTCTCCCTAAATTTTATTCCTCTCTTTCCACTTGAGAGAAAGTTTAGCAGATACTTATTCCTGTGGACTATTTCATCATGGCAGCCTGTTTCCCTTATCACTCTTCACACTTCCCTGCTTTCAGTTTCACAGCCTGAAGCCTCTGTCTGCGTGCTAACATTTCCCCAGGAATTCTTCTTTTAATCTGTTGAATGGAGATGACTTGAAAGCAAATTCAAAATGATGAAAACTCATTCCATACTCCCTGTGAGCAGCAGCCACAACAATGCAGATTTAAATGCTCTGGAAGAAGGAGCAGGCTTTGCTCCAAGGGCTGCCCTACACTAGGGTTCTGCCTTGGCACTGCACATACCATTGCACTGCAACCCATCGTTACCTGCTCACTGCTACTAGAACCAGCTGACATTATCCCTGTGTCCCAAATCCACCCTTTCACTAACAGTTCCACCAGCACATGCTCTCAATTTGTTACGTGTCCAAGCCATGGTTGGTGCCAAGGATTAGGTCCTTTCCTAAGGCTCTCTGTAACCGCCTGCTCTTTCCAGTGAGCCTTTCTCCAAGGTGGACAGCTGTTTTCCTCCTCAGGGGTGAAAGGCCAAGAGTGGCACACAGGGAAAATGGGGTGGGGCTCTAGCTTTCCCAGATTTCTCCAGCTCAGTCCCCACTGGCCATAAAAAGTAGTCCTCTCTAGGTCCCCTCCTCAAAAGAGAGCTCCTCCATTGGCCCATCAGCTGCTGAAAGCATCATGGGCAGTCTTTTCAGCAGGGGAAAAAAAAATCACCACCAAGGTTCATTTCTAGGTTGAAAATACGACCTCTGTAGCATGTGACACAAGCAATTAGACAATTTTACATCTGACAGAGTCACAGGAATTAGTTTATTAACATTTCATTCAGTAGAAGCAAGGTAGCTAATAATTACTCTAACCAACAACTTCCTGGATCTTCACAATTATCCTTTTCTCTGATAAAAGCCCAAATGGCCACGAGTTTGTAGAATAATGAAGTTCTCAGAGCAGACATGGAATGTGACAATGACATTTCAAAGAATGTCCAAAGTCAGCCTGTTCATTCAGACACATCTGTTCTACAGCATTACATCACTGCTGCTGCAAACACTTCATGTTTTGACATACCCTCAGCCTCACAGGGATTTGGGAGAGCCAAAGAGAACTGACATATATTTGGGGTATAGCTTTCTCAAATTAAAGAACTATGCATGCACCACCATGTAATTTTCATGCTCTCTCCCCTCCCATTTTCCTCCTTTCATTTACAGAAGTGCCAAAGGGGAAAAAAAACCAAACCAAAAAAACAAGCCAGGTTGGACGAGGCCTTGAGTAACCTGTACTAGTGGGAGGTGTCCCTGCCTATGGCAGGAGGTTGGAACTAGATGATCCTTGAGGTCCCTTCCAACCTTACCATTCTATGATTCTATGAAACCACCCAAAGAAAACTTCACATGGTATGGAAAAGACAATTTCAAAAGTGTTTGTACTGTGCTCCTGCTGAAAATCCCCAGCAGTGACCACATACTACACCTTCAGCAGAAAACAAGTGTCACCAAAGCTACTTTCTGTGGTCTTCTGACCAAGCATCTGCTCCCTAAAGACCACACTCTGAGTGATTACATTTTTAATACCATGGGAAATACTCCGTAGCTCTATTTTTAGAGAGTGAAAGATCAATCTCAGGTCATTTTGTTGCAGTTTGCTTTTCCTATGATACTGCTTCACTAAAAGCAATTAACTGAAGTCAGCAATATAATTTACCCTTTTGTAAATTACGGTGTAGAAACATTGCACAGAGGAGCACATAGAGCCTGTAGATCTAGCAGTGGCCTGGGAGCTCCATCAGTAAGTACACATGGGGGCACATTCTCTTTGCTCCCAGTGCACTTCCCATTAATGTGA
This sequence comes from Ramphastos sulfuratus, assembly GCA_013399055.1. Taxonomy (NCBI): domain Eukaryota; kingdom Metazoa; phylum Chordata; class Aves; order Piciformes; family Ramphastidae; genus Ramphastos; species Ramphastos sulfuratus. The sequence continues at coordinate 1,187,564 of WBNM01006289.1, read as the reverse complement.
ATAGCACGTTGAGAAGAAAATGTACTCCATAAACTTTCATTACTTTGCCCCTTGCTCTTTGACAAATGAGTTGCTGATGTAGACTCAGAGGTAGGTAATACATCCACTTCTTCCTATGCCAGTGCTACACAAAACTAAAAAGGCTGTTCCCTGCAAATGCAGACACTCCTCCATCTCACCCTACGGATTTGATTAAATCCTGCTTTTAAGCTATTCAATTCCAGTCAGTATTTGAGCGAGGCTCACAGGTACACTAACGAACTGCCAGGAAGGACTCTTTCTTCTCTTCTCACCTGCTGTCCTTGCACTCCTGCCCCCTGCATTGCAGCCCTGGTGCCTGCCTGACCACTCGGAGAGTCAATTCATGCCATAAAGCCAGCAGAAAGAATTTCTCTTCTAGCTGTTATGAATATTCAAATTTAATATGTGGAAACAGGAAAATATCTACCTTATTAACGCAAATTCCCTCACCAAACACACACATATGCACCCCAAAACAGTGAACTGTTTACAATTTACCAAAAGTTCCAATACCCAGTCAGGAGTTATTTACACAAAAGGTACAATAGGAACATTATGGAGCAGTTTAGGGAAGGGACAAAGAAATATCAATACCCATATCCTACGCATAACTCAGATCGGAGGATGAGGAGCAGCAACTGCCGCTGCCAGTCACAAGATGGATTCCCCTTGCCCTCGAACAGGGCTATTGGCGGGAAAACCAGAGACTGGTTTAATAGCCAAGATTACTCACTGATCAGTCTGACATGCTGTGGTGAGGTACTAATCGAAGAAATTATCATCCCAAATTGTGTTTTCAGTGCAACCACAAGGCAGAGAGGGTAGCAGGAGCTGAGCGTGCCGCCAAAACCGAAAGCAAAGGGGGGAGCCTGTGTCCTGGGGTAGCCAGTCTGCAACGCCACCGGCCGCAGGCAGAGCCCAGAAGCAAGCGAAGTCAGGACCTCCCACAGCAGACCCCCTTCCATCGCTTCTCGGGGCAAAACAGACCACTGGCAGGAGAGAAACCCAATCAAACAGGGCACCAGCATTGCAAACAGGTCTGGGCCTGTTTTGCCCCAACAGGACATTAGTTTAGCAGAAAATTTAGAGTATCTCTAAACTCCGACTCTCAAAGAGGCTGCATTTCCCAGAGAGCTGATATCCTGATGGCATTCCAAGTTATTACCTTCTGGCTGCTCACATTCCCATGACACTGCTCTGCAAGATACAGGTTTTTAGTGTGCCCTAACCTGCCTGTGAGAGAGCTGCCACATGTCACTTTGCCAGTGGCCATATGCTGCTGCTGAATGAGGCAGTTCTGAGTAAGGAAAAGTAGGGGGCCAAGAAAATAAAATATTGCAGGTGCTGAAACTTCTGCTTTGGGTATCATTAGACATCTCACATGCAGACAGGACAGCTGGGCAGTTTTCACGACCTGCAATGGTGAAGTTGTGACAACCTCTCAAGGAGGAGCATTCAAAAGCGAAAGCAGTTATGAGACAAGACAATCACCAGAGGTGTGCAGAGAGCTGAGGTCCCTGCTAGCAGGGGAAGAAAAGGCAATTTTGGGAGGAAGCAAGAAGCCATCCTGCCTCCTGCAGCTCCCTATTATGTCAACAGCTGCCTTCAGAGCTCAGGGCTGACTGTCATCCTTGCTCTATTCTTGTGGCCCAGTGATGACCCAGGCGTCCTGTTTGCCCCAGATGAACAGCCAGTTCCTGCTCCCTACCTGGAATGAGAGGAGCAAAGAGAAGTGAGTTGCTCTATGGTGATCCTGCCAGTTCTGCTCCTCACCTCCCCACATCCATTCTTGACCTCAGCCTCATTTCCTCTTCCCTTCTCAGATGCTAACAGAGTTGTTTTGGGGAAGGGAGGGGGAAAGAGCACACCTGGCCTAGATGCTCATCAGAATTTGCTTTATAGAAGCATTTGCTTTAGTTAGAGTTATTAGTTATTTCTTCAGCTGTTGGATTTTGCATGGCAAGTAGAAGAGAATGTTTTTTTTGAAAACTAACTGCAAATAAAATGTTACAGGGGCAAATGTGGCTACATGGAAGTCACAACAAGCAGAGAGGAAAAACAATCCTGAGTGTGCTTTACCAATAGTGTCCCATGCCCCAGCTCTTCCATCACCTTGAACCCACAGGACTCCACTCACACTGGCCCCACAGGATTTAACATACTGAACATAGCCTTGCAGTGACAAAATTCAGTTCTATCCACAGTAAGTAGAAGCCTTGAACCATGTCTAACTTCTTGAACCTCTGTTTCAGCCCAGTGTCCTGAGCCAATTCCAGAGGCAGGGCAGGTAGTGCTAATATTCAAAAACTCCCTTGGAATAAATGAAAGTGAACTGACACCAAACAGCTGAGGAGTTTGGTTTATTAGAGCCTGCGAAAACTCTCAGTCACTTGTACCTTATAAGCGCTTGGTTGGACCAGCACAGAGGGAAAATGAAAAGAATGACAAAAGGAAAAACAGAGAGAAAGGAAGAGGGACAAAAAGAATGAATTAAGACATAAGAGAAAACAAAGATATCTCCACTGCTTTGTATCCAGGGACATTGTCACAGGCATACTCCATGTCTTTCAGTGGTGGGTGCACATCCCAGCAGGGTCTTCTGTGGTAGATGCAACAAGTGGACCTTAGAAGTTGTGGTTCTTTTGGTGGGGTGGGCAGTCTCTCCAAATCACAAGGAGATGTGTGTACAGAGGGTGAGAGCTCCACTGCAATGTCTGTCATTGGCCTTGGGTTTAAAATAAAGAAAGAGGGAATTCCTGCCTCCATAGAATTTCTCTCTTTTCATTGTTAAGCCATTCTGCCAAGCCGCAGCTCTCCTCCACAGCTATTAAGGGCTATGAAAAACATCACCCTGTCTATTTAGACCAGGTATGCTATGCATTGTTTCAAGACCATAGAGTCATTGGGCTCTCACAACTTCAACACTCCCTTTTAATCTGCATTTCCATATGCTGGAAACCACCACCCCTCCACTCTGTAAAATGGTGAAATACAGCAGAAAATCCCACCTTCTCCTAGAATTTGCTTCCAAAACCCCTGCCGAGGTCCCCATACAGCCTTGGCACTCCTATAGGCTCCAGTTCATAAACCACACCTGACTCCTTGGCATAGTGCATCTGCTGCCAGTAAAACAAAGCAATGGAAACACAAATTCCTTACTATCAATACATGCACAGGCTGCCTTTTCAAAGCCCTCTTGGTTCCTTTTGAGAACTGAGAATAGTTTGAATTAAGAACTCAATATTTAAAACATGTGAGTTGTTTAAACTCCAAAGCCTTAAATAATCAATTTTTATCCTTAAATAACATTTGAAATCCACCAGAATTTTGTGCCAGACTGAAATGTAGAAGGGAATCAAAAATAAGCAAGGCATTTAATTCAGGTTGGGTACTCCTGTTTTCTGCAAGTCTGATGTACCTGTGCAGCTCCACAAGCTCTTTGGCACGCAACCCCAGATTTTTGCCAGGCTAAAACAATCGGCAAGTCTATTTATAACTCCATAAGCTGGTAAAGAAAAAAAAAACTATACAAAAAAGAGTTCAGAAGCACCCAGTATACTTTAAAAGGTTTTGAAACTCTCACATGAAAATCTGTAGCTTAAAGACATACAGAGAAATAAACAGATTACTAAATAAAGATCTTGGGAATAAGACAAACATACCTGAAGCAGCTCTACTGTATCTGAGCATTCCTCCAAACCATTCAAGGGTGCCAGGCTGGCAAGACATTGCACTTACACCTTTGAGCCTTCTCTTTTCTTGTCTGGTATCCAGCCTCCCCTGATTAGCACTCAGCTCAGGTAGTCACCTAGCTGCAAGAGCCACTCCTAACAAGGGGCCATGTTTCACACAACACATGTTTTTTTCAGGTGGGAATGTTGCATAACAAATAGATCTCAATAATCAGACGTACACTATATTAGTAAACATAACTCTAGCATTCAGCAGAGGAATCTCTATACCCTCACAACACCTCACCCTGGGACACACTGGCACACAGTCATTAAATAACCTGGAACATCTATTGCATACTTAATGGAAAACAGCTGCAAACAAACTACAGACAGGTGGGCTGAGTTTAGAGAGGTTTGCTCATCGGCACAGGAGCTTGCACTGAAGGTGGCCAGAGCCGAGGTTGGGGTGCAGAGCTGGGGCAGCTGGTGAGCAGCACTTGGTGCAAGAGTCTTTGATTATCCACTCCTTCCTCCAGCCATGGTCCTTGCAAGCAGAGGCTGACAGTCACTGTTTTGTTTTCAGGTAGAACTGCTCTGCTCTGCCTGCTCACCCAGGAAACTTCAGCCTCCATGACCTCAAGCTCCTGCCAGTGTCCACACTCAGCAGGGCATGTGATATATCAAAGGGCAAAATATGTTCCTTTGAATCAAAACCTTTCTACACCACACACATAAGTACTGAAAAGGAGAGCTTTCCGGAGGTAACAACTGCTGCCCTTTATTACAAATATAGATTCCTCTTCAAACTCCCTTGATATGCATGAACTGGAAGAAAGTGATGATGCTGACAGTCCCGTGAAGCCAATATCTACTGTGGCAGGTACAAACTGCCCCTGCCAAGCATCAAGGGCCAAGGCTTGCTAGAAGCCAATAAAGACCAGCTTGGTGTCCCCTGACATTAGCTGGAACCTTAAGACCTAGAAGTTCTTTTGTTGCTTGGAGAGCTTGGCCATCTAATTAAACAACTGACTGCTGCTACATTGAACAAGGGTATAAATGGAGTCCTGATATGGAGAGGGCTCTCTCCACACAGAAGCAGTCAGATCTTCTCCCATTAGAATGGGACCTTATGTAAGAAGTTCTCACCCTTGCCTTAGTGAGTGTATTTATTTTGGATACCTGTGGGGAGATTTTCCTTTTCTGAATGGGTGTGTGCACATTTTGGTTCATCTCTCCCTAGATAGTTCAATTAGTTGTGCAACAGTATATCTGACATTGGTAGTATTATTGTGTGAGGAGAGCAGATTAATTGCAATAAATCCACAGTTTTCAGGTGGCTGCTGATGGCTGTTTTGTGGGTGCCGCCTCGGCGCCTACATTGGTGGTTTTCTTATTGAGCAGATCCTCAGAAACCCCCAGGAGCTGGTGCTGTCTGGAGTTGAGGATTGGGGTTGGGTTTTTTTTTTTTGTTGTTTTGAGGGGGTTATTTTTTCCCCCTAATTGCAGGCCAAAACAAGCCTATTCCTTCCTCCAGCTGTGGACCTTGTTAGCAGGAGCTGACAGTCACTCTGTTTTCCTACCAGGCAGAATCTTGTGGATATATAACTTCCAGAGGTACTGAAATTGCTAGAAACTCTGGAAGGTTCAAGACTTGATAAAACCAGGCCTAGCTATTAATATAAATAATTTTTAAAAATAATTTTGCTTGAGTTTCTTCAGCACCTATTTTAGGAGACATTTGCTATTCGATGTTGACACTTCATCAATTAAAATTAGTGCTAAACCTATCACTTTTGAGCAACAGTACATTCACTCCAAGCTGGGAAGTGAACATCTGATATCTGTAGTGACTGAGCATAGTTCTTGTAAGGTGATGCTTTGACTTGTGATGCAGCACGTGTGCTAGAGATTAACTGGAAACCACTTTTAAATATTCCCTGTGATACTATCAATGATCAAAGAAGCAGAGAAATTCTACTTATTAATTAATAAACCAGGCTTTAAACCACAGATATGGAGCACCCAGAAATAGGAAGCTGTCATCCCTGTAACATAAATCAGCATTTTCCATTTCTTTTTCCATTTAGCTGATCACAAACAGTAATGAACCAAAGACATAACAGCTTCTTGGGGAGAAAAATCAATACCAAAATTGCCTGTTTAACCAATTGATAGCAATTATGTAAAGAGCATTATCTAAACTTTTGCTTTCTAATTATTGCAACAAGGAAGACAGAGAGACCAGGAAAGAAAAGAGATTTGTGATATTATTGCTGGCAACACCTGCAAAGCAAACTGAAAATCCTGGTCATACTTACAGCGATGTTGGTATTCACAGTGGATTTTCCAAGCTGAATGAATTTTTATCACAGATCACTCGCATACAAATATTTACTTTCTTAATGGACACTTTCCCTTCAATCAGTGCTAAAATTCGTGCTGAAGCAGAAGGTTAAAAGTTAATTGCTATTGTCATTTCTACTCAATTACTGCCTACACTAAAGCTGTCAGGCAGTAAAGGCAAGAGAGGGAGAAACGCCACCACTAATGGTGAATTTCCTGGCTTTTCTTACTGTGTCAAAACATTATCATTCTGTAATCACAGGCTTTCAGCAAAATAGCTCAAATGGCAGCAAAATCCCAATGCAAAGCCTTTAAAAATATCAGCTTACTGAAGGCAAGAAGGATTAAGCACCTAAATGCTACTTAAACGCTACTTAAACTTTTAGTGAGGGGTACTTAGAGGAGCTCCCAACCTAAGCACAGGCCAGCCCTTCTAGTGCACAACCTCTTTCCAGGGGCTCTTCCATGGCTACACTCAGTAGACAGCAGGAGGTGATGGCAATGGCAAAGAGGATTGACCCTGTAAGGCAGGGTCAACCCTTATTCCTTATGACAGGCATTCACCACCATGAAGCCTTTCCTGGAACTCAGCTCCAAAGTTAGGGAATGAGGGCCCCTGACGCTCAGCAGGAACACACAAAGCCAAGTTTATAATGCTTTCCTGTGCCCCAGGTTTCTAAATCCAGGTGTCCCTGGAGTGCTCTTCCCAACAGAGGTCAGGGTTGCTCTCTGGCTTATGTTACAAGCCCCAACCAAAGATGCTGGAAGAGATCTAGACCAGAGGACCTGTTGGGGTGAGATACATTATTCTGGGAAAGGGGAACACATGCTCAAATCTTAATTCATAAAGGGGGAATTTCACCCCTAAACCAGACCACTGCTCTGGTTTCTTGGGATAGGAATTTTCTCCTCAGACCCCACAAATCTAGCTCATGGTTTCCTTAGCACCTGCCTAGAAACAGCTCTTACTACTTGTGAACTACTTTAACTTCTAAAATAAGCTCAGATGAAATGTGTTGCATCTATGCCACTTCAGTAGTCTATTTTTGGATAAAGCTAGTTATTTAAAGGTGTCAAATTTCTGAATGAGTTTAACCATTCTGCTGCATAAATATCTCAACAGAAAAAAAATCAGCACTAGTTCTGCTGCTGAATTCAGCAACTCCTTCCAGCCCTAGTGCAATGCTTTCCTCTACATCACAGCCTAGCCCTGAAACCAAGTCATTTCAGACATACAGAGAGCACAGGGGAGAAGACATTAGAGTCTTAACAGATTATGACAGCACATTACATCACCGTATTGTTACATTAAGAGATCCACAGCTCCTCAAAGCTGCCATCAGTTAACAGCAGTTGAATCTACCTGTCCAATTGTGCATGGATTCCATGCTCTCAGATGGAGCCATTGTGGGATGGCATTTGCAGCTCGCTCAGGTGGAAAGCCAGATTAGCATTTGCTGTTCTTATTCACATTAGGGAAGCACACACACTTGGCATACTCTGCTCATACGTATAACCTTCACTCCAAACAGGAGCCTCTGCAGAAGCTGTCCTCTTTAGATTGGTTTCCTTCAGATACCACTGCTGCTCACAGCAAAGCACCACCAAGACACAGATCCACTTCTAAGAAGCAGTGTTTATTAGAGATATATTTATGTGCTTCTGCAGCTCTTTCCCCTTAAGGCACTCAGATGTTATTCTTTCCCTGGAAATGAAGCATGAAAGTGTGGGAAACTATTCACAGCTTGATGACTGCGTTTCCTTAGGTCTGTGAGCCAAATTACTCCGAGTGTGTGAATACACAGAAAGCTCATTTACAAATGAGGCTGTTAGAAAATTTGGATCCAAAAAGAGGCATCTGTGTGTTCTCTGCATTACAAATACATTAGGTTGCCTAAAACTGCTTGTTTCTCTGGGTACTGGGTGATAGTAATTTATGAAGATGATTTCTTAGATACTTGTATCTGAACAAACAGCAGAGTGATTTACAAGTAATAATTTCTTCTGCTTCTAAAATCCTGGAATTGTGTTGGTTAGAAAAGACTTTTAAAATCATCAAGTCCAACCATTATCTTAACTCTGTCAAGCCTGGTGCTAAACCATGTCCTTGAGCACCACATCTCTGCATCTTTTAAACACTTCCAAGGAATATCACTGGCTCAAATAATGAAACCATTACCAGACTCCCTGGGTATGGAAAGCAGAGTAGGAGGGGAGAGCATGCAGTACAGCTCCCAAATCCAGTGTTAGAGCATGTCCAACATTGAGCTCTCCTTCACATTTCAGGATGAGCTCCTTCATCCTCAACTAAAAGGCAACAGTAACAGAGATGGCTAACTGGTGCATTCCTCCACTGGTCTTAGGAGCAGCACTTTCAAAGTATTTAGCAAAGAGAAACAAATCTCACAAATCTAAAAAAAGATTGCAGACAAATGGCTGAAGTCTTGCATTAAATCCAGCGAAGGAGCAAACTTCCAACTGAATCCTCTGAGTACTCTACAAGAGGCACTAAAGCCTGCCAAGCTAACTGGAGTTAGGGTTTAGTCACCAACTCATTAAAATACATGGAGCTGACAAGGGTGAATTTCCTTGCTTGCTTTCATAATCCCAGCTTTTATGTTCACGCCACACAAATTTAACAAATGACTAAACAAATACCAAGTCTAACATCCATTTTTTTTAAGACTTTTTGACTTCACTTAGGATAGATTTTTGTTATCAGTAGTACATGTATTACAGATCATGGCATGATGAGCAACTGGAAACAATTTTATACTAAGAACCACTTCTTTGTTTGAATTAATTCTTGGACTAATGAATAATTTACTTACAAGGGATGACAGGAACCAGAACTTAGAGCAAATTATCATTTGCAACAACAGATGTTTTGTTCGCATCATAGGAGAAAATGTAAGCCTAATGTATCTGGGTGAAAGCCAGACTTTCACTGGGAAAACAGTAAAATATATTCTTTAGTTGAGTGGGTTCCTAGGATTTTACAGGTCTGTGCTGCTGATATGCACTTCCTCAAATTAAGACTAATCTTCAGAGATAAATAACAACTGAAAAGAAGTCTCCAGAAGAACTAATACCAGCATTCCAGTACTTGACGGGAGCCTACAAGTAGGCTGCAGAGAGACTTTACAAAGGCCTGCAGTGATAGGACAAGGGGCAATGGTTTGAAATTAGAGCAGAGGAGATTTAGATTGGATGTTAGGAGACATGTGGTTGGTGAAACACTGGAACGGGTTGCCCAGGGAGATACTTGAGGCCCTATACTTGGAGATATTCAAGGTCAGGCTTGATAAGGCTCTGGGCAACCTGATTCAGTTGAGGATGTCCCTACTGACTGCAGGGGGTTGGACGAGATGACCTTTGGAGGTCCCTTCCAACGAAAACCATTCTATGATTCTAGCTGAATGGAATGATATTGTCTGTATCATATTTTTTTAAAAAAAGCAAAATCTTGAATGGGTTCAGTTTTCTATTAGTTGCTACTGTTAGAATAACTATTCTGATTGACAACCTGATAATGAGAGAAAGCCAAGTAGCTGCTTGTGGAATCCTGAACTGCCTCCATGTTTGTTTTATAAGTTGGTGTTTGGCTTTTCCCTGCAGGCTGAGTTTCATCATCTCAAGAGCTCTCAGTCCTCACATCCTTCCTCAAGTCAAAGACAGAAGTTTGGTTTCAGAGTTTTGTTCACATGGAATCATAGACTGCCCACTTAGAAATTATCACAATGTAAGCAAAACTCCTTTGGTTAAAGGAGTACAGAATCCTAGAATGTTAGGGGCTGGAAGGGACCTCTACAGACCATTTAGTCCAACCACCTTGTCAACACAGGATCACCTATGGCAGGCTACACAGGAACACAATGACCAGGTAGGTTTTTTGAAAGTCTCCAAAGAATTCCTTCACAACTTCTTTGGTCAGTCTGCTTCAGAGCTCCACCACCCTCACAGTAAAGAAGATTTTCCTGATGTTGAGGTGGAACTTCCTATGTTACAGTTTGTATCTGTTGCCCCTTGTCCTAATGGCATGCTCACAGGAATCTCTGCAGCTACCCTAAATAGGTTCTAGAAAAGGACATGAAAGGTAAGTGTGATCACAAAGGCTACAGCAAAAGTGGAGCTGTGTCTTCCACCTAGCCCTGTCTCACCACTTCACTATGAGGGAATGTGGTCCAGTCACACCAAATTTATAGGACCTTGACAGTGCCAGAAGTCTCTTTGCCTCTGACAGAGAAAAGCTATGAGATGTGTGGGTAAAATGACCAAGCAGAGGCTATCAGGACTATGCAGGGAACAGATTTTGCATTTTAACAGCTAAAATGCAAAACCTCTGATTAGCTAGGGATTAATCTAAAACCCTTGGCCTGAGTTAAAAGGAAGTGGTTTGGGTTGGTTTTTGTTTGGATGGGTTTTTATACTTTTTTTTTTTTTTTTGGTTGGTTGGTTGGTTTTTGGGGGGGGGGGTGTATTTTTACTATGCACTGGAAAATGTTATGTAGAAAATTACAAAGATGACAAGCACTTTGTTATCTTGCAATTAAATAGCAAATTAATTGGAAAAAAATAAAAACCAGACAGTAATTTTAGGAAGGCTTTCTGGAAGATCTAATCTAGAAGAAGTGAAAGCCTCAGTGGAAATGACAGGTTCTTGTCCCAACCTACACTTGTACCCAAGCCTGATTACATCACATCAGATGTGGGAACTAACTTGAGGAGTCCCCATTTGACAACATCTTAAGGTCAGCTTAAAAACTCAGCTAAACTTTAACCAAATGTCTAAAATGTATATCTAGAACATATGACAGCTGACAAACTACTTCAGCAGCTACTGCACAGGACCTGCACTGACTTATGTATGACTCCAGATGAATCACTACAAATGGTGTGAGAGCTCAAAAGACACACAAGTTTTGTTAATAATTTGTTCAAAATGGTATTTAAACAAAAAAATACAGGACTTTCATGGGACCAATTATTATGCACAATGTCTTCCTGAAAAACACAAACCAAATTCATTAGCTGATTTTAATATTTGCATGCAACTTACATTCAAGGGACTGTTTTAATTTAATTATGCTCTTTGTCATAGAGAGATCATAGGATCATAGAATGGTAAGGTTGGAAGGGACCTCAAGGATCATCTAGTTCCAACCCCCTGCCATAGGCAGAGACACCTCCCACTAGCACAGGTTACTCAAGGCCTCATTCAACCTGGCCTTGAACACCTCCAGGGAGGGAGCAGCCACAGCCTCCCTGGGCAAACTGTGCCAGTGTCTCACCACCCTCACTGTAAAGAACTTCCTCCTGACATCCAGTCTATATCTTCCCTCTGCCAGTTTAAACCCATTGTCCCTTGTCCTGTCATTACAAGACCTTGTCAATAGTCCCTCCCCAGCGTTCCTGTAGGTCCCCTTCAGATACTGGAAGGCTACTATAAGGTCCCCTCGAAGCCTTCTCTTCTCCAGGCTGCAGAGCCCTGAGTAATCTTAATGGTCTAGCTGTGAAACGGGAAATGAAGTGCAAACTCAGCCTTAGACTGTCAAACACATTAAATGGAATAATTTGTAACTCCTATGATTTGAGTTAGATACAAATCAGAGACCTTTAGCTGCAGCATTGTATTTCTTTACCAGTAACCTCTGACAGTCAATAGTAGCTTAGAATAAAGTTATCATACTTATGAGTGCCCTGCATCCTTCAATTTGTCTGACATTCTCCCTTATCAAACCACATTTAATTGCCAGCATCTGGAACTTTTGAAGATAGGAGTCTGCATCAGGATGCTATAGAAAAAACAGAAACTGAGGGAAAAGTCTTAAGACAAGAAAGGCCAGTATAATTTTGATCATGGGTAAGGTTAAAGTACATTGTTCTCTCTATAAGAAGACTTGGCAATTAAGGGGGCAACATCTTGCTGTGTAATAAAAGAAACCTGACTGAATGGGGAAGAAAGAATAGGTTTGTTTATGAAGCATTTGCTCAGGGCACTAAATTAAAGTTCTGCTAGTGAATTTCATTATATTATTTTCTACCATCGTCAGAGCCTGGTTTTACAGTTTATGCAACTCTGCACTGTGTCACACAGCATGCACAAAGGTGCTACAGGCTCTCAGCAGCCAAGCTCAAAAATCAAACATCTTCTGTAGTCTTTCTCCTCCTGCCTCATACTTACAGAGTCTTTCACTGCTGGGTGACATGCCCACCCCAGCAGGCATCCTGCTTTCCTTTCAGTTTCCTTACATAGTGAGTTTTCCCTCCATCTCTGCAAGGTGATGCCTTCTGACTCCCCAACCAGACCCCTCTCTAGCAGGTCTTCTCACCTTAGAGTTCCTTCTAAATTGTTACTTTGATACTGTCTCCAGTTTTTCTCCTCAATTTATCTGCTGTCTAGATCTTACCCATTTAAATTCCCAATCTACCTCCTCCACTCTCCTCTCCCTCACAGCTTTAAGGGAACCTCAGCCTAGAATCCCTTTGCCCCTTGTGAGTTACACACCTGCTTTCCTTCTCTCTGGTCCAGGCTGTGCATCTATACCTTTTGTAGCTGAAGTCTTCTGTCCAAACTGGTTATGGTCACAGCAGTACTGAGCCCAAGGTGAAGAGCAATGTTTAATGATTTGCTACCCATACAGCTATTTCTCTGAATTGTAGGAGCCAAGCCCTGCTGTTCATTGAAAGTCAGCTTTCACAGCAACAGGCATCTAGAGGTGGGTGTCCTCACTGCTTCTGAAATGCAAGCCTAAAGCATCTCAGCTCAGACAATCCAGAAATAACCCACCTTGGAAGACAGCACCTTTGTCTAAAGAGAGCTCTTCACTTTTAAAAGGCTTAAGTGGCTTAAGGTTTTTCAAAATGGAGTTGCTATCTAGCTTAATGACTAATTTCCTGAGCCTAAGTGTGTCAGTTTTCCGTGAGTGAAATGAGTGACAGGATTTACAAAGAATGCTAGCTCTGGAATACTGCACTGCCCAGGGTTGGAAGAAGCAATTAAACTTGAAATAGCTGGGAGAACAAATAATCCCAAAGTGGAAAGCACACTTTCAGTTCTCAATATAAACAAACAAAAAAAGCCCTAAGAATGATGTGCTAACACACAGATTGAAACCATATCTACTGTTTCTACCTCTGTATAATGGTGCTGCATGGTTTAATAGGAAATGCTCAAGTTGAAGAGCTGTCACCAGCTGCCACTCAACCTGCATCTCATCTTTTCCCATAAATTAGCAGAACTGTAAAGCTGCAACTATTACAAGCTTTTCAAACACTTAAATAGGCCATTCTTTCTTTTCTTCCTTTGGCTGGGAAAGTTAGTTTGCAAATAATGCTGACTGATTACCATAAAGAAAGGACTTGGTACTTCTTCGGTGTGACCTTTGCTGTTTATAAGGGTTTTGTCTGCAGTAAAAATTTGTCATCACAACATTTGTTAAAGCTACTCTGCCAGAACATCCCATTTCCAGCCAAAACATCACATCTGTACCTTTGAATTAACCTTCTTGGCTTAACTCAAGATCACTTCATTTACTCTTCTGCATCATTTAGCCACTTTGCTTCACAATCCCCAGAACTTCATGGTACTTAACAGTTTCTGCCATGTTTTACTTCCTTTCATGTTTCCTCACATGGCCCTTTCAATCTTTTTACATTTCTAGTCAACTCTCTCCTAACTTGTCTTCTGGTGTCTAGTTCCTGTTGGTCTTGACTGATGTTTTGCTTCTGCTTAACATCTTTCATGTTGCGGATGGCTGTGCAAGCTCTTCTCTACCACTGCAGAACCATTCTTGGAACAGGCCTGTGCATAAACACAGCACCTCAGATCTGCACATAGACAACCTGGGCATTGCTTGCTGTGTTCCCTGAAAGCAGGCTCCCATGCCAGCCTCTGCCACAAGCCGAGTAATCAGGAAGAGCCCTGGGGTCCCTTTTCCTTTATCTTCCCTGACAAATCTCCAGAGCCCACGAGGATGCCACAGACTTTATCTAAGAGACTTTATCTACTCTTCTTTCACAGGCCAAAGTATTAAGAATTAAACTAAAAAAGGGGGGTTTTTTTACATTTTCCTAAGGGAAGAAAATCAGCTGGTTATGTATTCTACCCTTCCTTGTTTGGCATCTTCTTTCAGAACAGAAAGTTCTGCCAGAAACTTCTTTTCAGCTAGAAGCACCTATTGACTTCTAACTTTTTCTGGTACAGGATGGCAGATCTGATACAAAATTTGAATGGTAGCTAATTGACTATTTCAAAGTAAAGGAAAGACTTGCTAAAGATATCTCCAAAATAATTTTGGATTTTCTTTTGCCTCAAATAAAAGTATGCTGTTAAAGTGTTGCAGAGCTCACAGTAAATGCCAGCAGATCCTGTAATGAAGCCTGCTGTATTTGCATATGCAATTAATACTGCATATGGTAGCATCCAGTTTGCTAGTTATCTCTTTAAACAGTGTTCACTAATCTGCACTTCAAGAAGTACCATACCATGGAAAGCTTTTAAAGCTCTTTACAAACACAGTTCATTAATCTTCAGGAACTTCTAAAAGGTGCACATTAGCATCCCACCTCTAACAGCAGATAAAATTTTGCATGAAGAATTAATAAGGCATTTGATGCCTAACCCGTGATAAGGCTCAGAAACCTGGTCAAGGTCTCAGAAGGAGACTGAAAAGGTCCAAACACTAGCAACAGAAATGCCTAAGGGATGAGAATATTTCCACGAGGAGGTATCAAATAGAGTAGGGTTAGGTAAAAAGAGAATGAGCATATGGCAAAGGATTCATAAGCAACCAGAGCACAACTTGCCAGTCCCTCTTCCCTCTTTACCATAGCTTAACAGAAGGCTGCATGTGGAGATGGACTGAAGTTCAAAGGCAGGTCATTTAAAAAGGGGAAAATGCTGTGTATAGTTAACAGCAATCCATGACCATAAGGTCTTTGTAGGGCTGGAAGGGCCTAGGGTCTGGGGCAGACCTGGGGACACAGTGCCAGGTGCAGTGCTCAGCCACAGCAACTCTCCCCGCAAGGCTGTAGCTCTGGCTCAGCCTCTCCATGGACTCTGGGAGAAGTCAGTGTGAGCAGCAGTTCTCAGGGAGCTCCCCTCCTAACTCTGACCATGACTGTTCCCTTGCAAAGCACTTGTGCTCCATAGGCTGCATTCTGCAGCATGCTTTCTTCCTCCACCACTTTGCATAAGAATACAAAGACAGACCATTCTGTTTGCTACAATACAGTGCTGGAATCAAACCTGCCTTAGGTTATTAACAACCACCACACCATGCAGGGCTTAGAAAGCATCTCTGAGATGAGAACATTAATTCCCAACTATTGGGGAGGATTTTATCATTTTCTTTTTAGTCCTACTACTTAAATTCCACTCAGATTTCCTGCTCCTGCCTCTGCAGCTGTCACTGTAAGAGTCATAAGGTCATCAAGGAGAAAAGTATGAAGTGGCTGACTGCATCTGTGCCCTTCAGAAGAACAGCAGGACCAATACAGACTTGCAGATGAGTTTACATGCAACTTTTCCAAGTTTTCTGAAGAAGGTAATCTGGTCTGTTGTCGTGGAAGCTGTAAAAAGGGGAATTACCTGACTGTTGAAAGTATTTGGTTTCTGAAATGGACAGGAAGGCTACCTCAGAGATGAACATCTGAAATCCATACTGAAAGAGAAAGTGCTAGCTGAGGGAAAAAAAAAAACCAACCAAACAAACAAAAAAACCCAAACAAACAAACAAAAACCCCAACCAACCAACCAACCAAAAACAAACGAACAAAAAAAAACAACCAAAAACCAAAACCGAAAATGTGGCCCCACTCATAGCAGAGAAGTTAATAATCCAGACAGCCAAATTAAGATTCTTGATTTCTGTTAGGCTGTCAGGGAAGATAAGGGAAATGCAGCCTGCTGTCTGTGTGACCAGGTGAAAAAAAGACCTTGAGGAACAAAGACAGAGGCCTCCAAGAGGTGGTTATAGAGAGACATGCTTGGGAAACACATGATATTGCTAGCAAGGCTGCTGAATGCAGGGTTTTTTTTTCCTGCAGAGGATGTGGTAAAAATCAGCTAGAAAAAGGGGCCATCCAGACTGGATTCTAACCAGAAGTATGGGAACTGATACAATCAATGACATGAGACTAAGGAAGAGGTTAGAGGATACCTAGATAAGACAGAGTTTTTGAAATTGGCTGGGCCTGCCATCCATCCTCAGCTGATGAAATCTCAGGGCTGTTAGCAGTTATCGGTAGCCCAGGGTTGAAGTACAGGGATGAGGTACAGAATATTGGAACAAGAGAAATACACTTCCTGTCTTTACAAAAGGCAGAGGATGAGGAGATAGGGAATTAGACATCTGTCAGCTTAGCTGCAGTTCCTAAAAATAAATAAAACCAAACTATTGGTGAACAGAAAGAAGATCACAAGAAAATGAGTGGCTGTCTGACTGGATCTGTTCAGAGTAACTGGTGTCAAAGCAATTAAATTTTCTTCAATAGTAAGACAATAGATTTTGTATCACATCTTGATTTCTCTAAAATTTTCCACAGTATTTCATCTCACTTTCTTGTATGTAAGCCAAGAAAACACAGTCTAGAGGAAAATATGAGGGAGTGGATACAGAACTACCTGAAAAACTACTCAGAGTAGTGTCAAAGGTTCATTCTCCGAAGAGAAAGTACAAAAAAGCCCTGAGCATGACGGGCAGCTGTCTTAGGGCTGGTATCAGACATTATGGATGGCAGATGAAGGTTTGCAAATACTACCAAGATGGAAAAGGGGGGAAATAAGTTGAAGATGAAATGTAGATATAAAAAATATCTTAAAAGTCAAAGTCTGAAAACAAACAAGAGCAGATCTCTATTCAGTAAGAATCAAATGTAGAAATCTGTGCCTATCTTGGGATTATCATCTGCGCAAATGTAGAGCAGGAAAGAATTTTACTTCCATAAAGAAATTCAGAAGCTGTAAAGGATCAAAATCTGCATGTTATATAAACCAGACGAATGCTTTTCTAGAAGTACAAGCATAGAGATAATTTACAAGACAAATGAAATAGCCCTTCTACTCTTCTCCAAACTATCAAGACCTCATTTGGAATACAAGATCCAATTTTGGGTGATGCACACCCAGAAAGATACAAGCCAATTAAAGAAAGGTCCAGAGCAGTGAGAATGATCAATAGTCTAATAAACAAGACCTAAACAAATTGAGGTTGCTCAGGAAAGGAGAGTCTGAAAGATGATAAGTACACAAAAGACCAGTGTAGAGAAAGAGGTTAATCTGTTGTATGTCTCCTTGGATGAGAGAAGTAACAAGCTTCAAGTTTAGCAAGGAATAACCAATTCGGTATGAGGAAAAAGCTGTCCACTGGAGAAGGTAACAAGGCACTGACATAAATTGCCTAGAGAGACTGTGGAGCCTCTGTGCTGGGAGGGTTTTTATGAACAAGTCAGGAAACAGCTGCCAGAAGCTGCCTTGGGGCAGATGGATGGATCAAACTGGGTCTGGAGACGACTGCCATGCCAGTGCCTCTGCTTATGCCCACACTGCAGTCTGCTAGCTCACTTTCATACAAACCATAGCAAAAGAATCAAAGGAAACAAATATTCTGGTTTGGTATGGAAACTACCCCAAAAAAGGGCTATTTTATTCTTTCCTATGAAGCCTTTCCACACCTTAAAACCTTGTGTATCTATGCCTTCAGTGCTAAAGCTCTACATACAGCTCTTAGTATGAAGAGACACTAGGAAAGGAAATGTGATAGAATTCCCAGAAAGTATATGCAAGGTCAAACAGAAAGGCAGTGCCAGAAAAAAATAAGTTCCCTCTGGCTTAGGCACCCTTGCACTCACCAGCTGCTCACTCTCCCCTCAGCTGTTTTGATATGGGCATACAACATTCATTAACCTTTCTCACTAGACCAGAAAACTAAAATTCAACTCCACTTTCTTGAGTTGCTCAGGAAGTTATTGCTATCTCATTCCCATGCATACATTTGAAAGCAGTTTAATTTTCTGGACAGTAAATTGTTAAATATCAGAGCTCAGGCTCAGGCAGTAGAGCTAGGAGTTAGAGAATGACAGGCTGTGGGCTGTAGCCAACCCTGACTACACCCTGCCAGAGTTGGCACTCAGTTTACAGCACAGGAAATAAATCCAAAATACCTACCTGCACCCCTCTGGGCTCAGTTCCCCACACAAAACCATGCTCAGCAATGAATTGGGTTCTGTCTGTGTTCATACTGCTGCACCCTGGAACAGTCCTGGGTCACACCTGTAGGCACCTTCCTTCTCCTGCAGCATAGGCTGTGGCCTGCTTCCTGACAGCAGCACTTGTTAACAACCACCTTGCTACTGCACAGACCCAGAATTCAATGCAGTTGTAGCTTTCCCCTGCTTTCCTGGCTCTGGTACTTTACTAAGGTTGCTGAAGAGGGTCTTGCAAGTATTCTGGAGGGTAACTGCTCTGTGGGCTACCCAATGGCCTGTAACTAGAAAGGGCTAGACTTGACACAGCATCATCCACTCCTCAGGTGCCTTCAGTTGTGCTCCCAGCTAAATCTGGAGTCAGGCAGTTTGCCTGCTCCTCCCACCTCTCTTTTCTCTTTCCATCACCTGTGTCCTGATTTACAGTGGAGGGTGGTTGTCATACTGCTGCACTTCCCTGAGAGACTGCTTTAGAATCTGCATGCATGTGTATTTGCGCAACTGTGGAGTTCAAAGCTGTTTTCTCTTTCAAAGTAGTCCTTGTGTGTAAGTTGTCCCAAGTCTGATATGCACCAGGCTTGTATTTTTGTTCTTGATTGAGTAACGCTGCACTATATTCTTTTTAAAACTCTAGCTATTCTGGGAGAGGTGTATAATTTAATATGTTCAATAGATTTCTTGTCAGGCATTCACGTACAACTTCCTTCATCTTGCACTCAGATGTTTGATTTTCCACAGTAATTGGATTTGCAGCACTTGTGTTTACTTTTGCAGCCTATGGTAAATGCTGCTTTTTTAGCCAAGGACTATTAAAGGGTTTGCTGAAGCCTACAGCAACCTACCATGTAGGCTGTCTAAACCTACAATGGTAGTTTTCAGGCAGTTCAGGCTCTTTTTTGCATAATGTACAAATTAATATGGCCTGATCACTGCACTAAGCGAAAGCTCTCCTGTACATTAGTAGCTGTGGGCATGCAGTGTAACATCATTAACTTGCTCTATGCTTAGCTGCACAGCATTTCAGTGTATCTGCAGTGGGCCAGCAGGGACCGGGAATTAAAACTCGTCTCGCAGACCTGGATGCCATCCTGTGCAGCCTGCTCTAGGTGAACCTGCTCTGGCAGGGAGGTCAGACAAAATGATCTCCAGAGGTCCTCTCTGGCTCCCACCCTTCTGTGATTCTGTATTGCTCTACAGTCCATTCACAGGCAGAACTGTCTCCCCTCAATGAAAGCAAAATGAGAAATCCAAATACAGAGTGCAGGAGGGACTTCAAGCCCTTCTGCAGGGACAGAGCCAAGGTCCAACAAACTTTGAAACATGGAGCTGATCCAGGACTGTAGAAAATAAAAGCTGTAAGGATGAGAGCTGTATGACATCTGAAGCCTACTCACCATGTCTGCAAAACCAAAATCAAGATAAACAATCTCATTTGCAGGTTCTGTGAGATCAGCTTAAGGACAAGTGGAAGGCTATTACTATTCGGATGGGTGGCTGCCATCCCGTAACTAAGCATGCAGGCTCTTCTGCTGGCTTAATTAGTACATTACCCAGTTTTTTACTTGGAACCAGTTTCATTTTTGTTGAATAGCTGTGGGAGAGTCAGAGCTGCAGGGATGAAGACAGGTAGGAGATAGGCCAGGAGTAATGATGGCTTAAAAGACAGCACTTCAGGAAATCACTCACAGGGCACACTTTTTAATTCGTCTCTGGTGCTCGCACTGGTGGTCGTCAAGTTTCTCCTCAAGTCCCATCACATTTGTTTTCTTTCTTCTTTTCAGTATGTGCATGCTCTTTCCAGGGTTGTCATTTGTGCTCATAGCTGCTTTCAACCTTTTCCTTTTGTATTTAAAAAGCCCAGCTGGGAGTTCTAAACAGCTGAGCTCAAAAAGATGATTTAAAATATAAAGCAAAAAGTACCAACAGCTGCAGGGAGCCCTACTGCAACCTTTACAAGGTGGAAAGGAGCATAAATGCCCCAGTAGGGCTTGCTGATTCACTGCT
This sequence comes from Ramphastos sulfuratus, assembly GCA_013399055.1. Classification (NCBI taxonomy): domain Eukaryota; kingdom Metazoa; phylum Chordata; class Aves; order Piciformes; family Ramphastidae; genus Ramphastos; species Ramphastos sulfuratus. Next base: position 1,167,315 of record WBNM01006289.1, on the reverse strand, counting down.
TGCTTAGGCAGGATGTGAACCTGCCAGCAGTGTTGCACTCCAGATGGCCATCCTGACTGGCTTGTGCTGAGCAGGACTCACCACAGTTTTTTTCCTGAACCCTTTTTAGGGACAAGCTGGTGGTAGGAAAGTGCTCCTTACAGCATTCCTCCCTAATCATGGAAGTCTTCAGGCTGCAGGGAGTCTTAGCATAGGACTGCCAAGTTTTATAACCGTAGAGAGGAAAATCAAGGAAAGCAACTGTCCAGCAGCAGGTAAGGGAGAGGAGACAGTGAGCAGATGACCAGTGACAGCCAATGATCCTCCTGATAACAAGAAACAAGCCAGCACACAATCCTACTAGGAAAAAAAAAAACCAAACCAGATCTATGGAAAGCAAGTGGCATATTCTTGGGAAAGAAAAGCAGAGAAAGCAGTTACTGGGACTATTCTTAACTGCAAAAAAGGAACAAAGATAATCACAGGGTGTGGTAAAGGAAGCAATAACTAATAGCATGGGTTTGAGTCTCCCAAGTTCCAGTACTGTTTAATGATTTTTTTTTTTCATCATCTTAGTAAGTGTTCAAGTTACAGTAGAGCAGCTTGCTTGCTGTCCTAGACCTGATACCCTCTGAGTTGCAAGGTATCACTCCCTGCTAAAAGAAAGTCCCAAGATGTGCCTACCATCTGCTGTTCAAGCAGGCAGCAGCCAACCTTTTACATGAGCATTGGTCCCACGCAGAGAGACCTTTGAGGAATGGTCACAGACAAAGCATGAGCACAGAAGAAGCTCTCCGGTCCATAACTTTTCTTTGGTCCACTTAACCCTGACCTCTCCATCCCTCAATCTGTATTTAACCTCCTAAGACATCATAGAAGTCTTATTCTTTGGACAATTTAATTCCTGTGGGCTTCCTTTTTTTTCCTTTTTTTTTTTTTTTTTTTTTTTCCTCCCAGCATAGGAAGATACCTCTGGAAATGGGATCCTTGAGGTCCTCCTCTTGCTTTCACTCCTGGGCTGTCACTTCATCCTGTGCTTTCATGGTTCATGCACAGCAATGATACTCCTCACTCAAAAGACAACTCCAATTCTCCTACAATGTGACCTCAAAGCATTGAAAAATGTGCTACAGAAACCACAGTATTTTGAACTATATGATAAATGAAAACTAAGATGCATGACAGTTTTAAGGAGTAGCTATTCTTTTTTTCCCCCTCCTAAAAGATGAATATTGTACAGTAAAATTTTCACAAGAACGAACTGGAGGAAAAAACCCCAACCACTTTCTGTCAGAAATTAGGTCATCTCAACATTGTTGGGATGTTTATTGAATTCATATTTTTGCACCTCATCAAATGACACAAAAGAAGAAATTCTTTAAGAATAGTAACAATTCAAAGGTCATGACAAAAGGCAAAATATGAAACAAGGATGATTTCAACAACTAACAAAATCCTTTGAAACCAAGGGAACTGAACTAGGAAGCAATTTTAAGCACAGAAGCATCCAGTCAGGACAAAAATGGGTCAGGTGTTTAATAGAACAGACTAAAGAGAAGTTTTTTTTTCCACTTCACAGTACAGCAAACTTGGATTAAATAATAAGGGCAAAGTGAGAGCTTTTTGTGAAACAAAAATAGAATCAACATTCTGTTGCTATGAACTTGGTATTAGTTAGTAAGTAGAATCCTGTGAGGGCACAGAGGGATGATGTCCACCACAATAGACTTATGGAAATCATGGGGCCACAGAAGCTTCCATCACCTTCCAGAAAGATCTGAGATGATGAAGCTGTAAATGGAGATGAGTTTTCATATGAACTCACTTTGTCTTGAGTCCAGTTTCCACCTGCATTACCCTGTGGTGATTGAAGGTACAACGTTGATGTGAAGCCAAGAATCATTAGTGACACTTAGCAGTAGCTCCACCAGCACAACAGCTGGAAGTGACACTCAGAGCTCACCCTTTAACCTGAGCACACACACATAATAGCAGTTCCTGCCCAAGAAAAGAAGTCTCCTAATTCTTTGTTGACCAATTAACACAATAAACCCTCTGTTTTTCCAGTTGTGATCTCCTCTTGAGCTTTAAAATGTCTCTCTAGAACCTCCCAGTGCTCTGTCTCTATGGATGGCCACTCATGCTCAGTGGTATCATGTATCACCATAGATCCTGCCCTCAACACACGAAGAACATGGACCTGATGAAGCTGATCCAGAGACCACAAAAACAGTCAGAATACCTCTCCTCTGAGGACAGGCTGAGGGACCTGAGGTCGTTCAGCCTGGAGAAGAGAAAGTTTTGGGGAGACCTAACAGCAACCTTCCAGTACCTGAAGGGAGCCTGTAGGATGCTGGAGAGGAACTGCTTACAAAGGCCTGGAGTGATAGGACGAGGGCAGTGGTTTGAAATTAGAAAATAGTAGATTTAGACTGAATGTTAGGAACAAATTCTTTACCATGAGGGTGTTGGAACACTGGAACAGGTTGCCTAGGGATGTAGTTGAGGTCACATCCTCGGAGATATTCAAGGTCAGGCCTGACAAGGTTCTGGGCAACCTGATCTAGTGGAGGATGTCCCTGCTGACTGCAGGGGGTTGGAATAGATGACCTTTGGAAATCTCTTCCAACACAACCCATTCTATGATTATCTCAAGAGATAAGAATATAGAGTAGTTATACATGTATTAAGTAGGATTTTAAAGGCCATAGAAACTGTTCAAAATATTGTTCTAAGGGCCAGTAAGTTAATCTTATATCATGCAAAAGCTGCCTCTGTCCTTGAGCAAATAGCTCAACTGAACAACTGGACTCTCTGTATGTACGTAGAAAATGTTCCTCACAAAATTGTTGACCAAGCAACACTTGACATGAGGGCAGCCACCCTTAAATGCAAGTGAAGACAAACCTGTGTGCACAATGTGTTTGGAAACTGTGCAAATATGCTCACAAAGCCCAGGGCCATAATATAGCATTTGTGGGTTCAAGAGAAAACCTGTGTGAAGAACAGCAAGAGAATTCTGTTTATTTCCCTGCTTTTCAGAGCATGCTGGATGGGCTAGCTTCTGCCTTGACTTCCCTATCTAAGAAGCCAGAAAACACAATCACTCAGTGCACTACTGGCATGTGGGCTTCCTGCTGGATGGAAAGCCTCAGCAGATCAAAAGGAGGTGTAACATATGAAGAAAAGGCCTTGGAATTCTTTTTAAAAAGAGCCTGGATGAATGGGACAAAAAGGATGCTTTGCCAGAGGGCCTTTAGGCTTTATCTCACAGCCCAGTACCAACAACTGCTTATGCTAAGGTAGGCAGGCACAAGGAGAAGCCTGAATGTTTACCCAGAGGCTGTCACAGCAGCCCAGGGCATTCATTAACCTGGGTCTTTAAATGAATCATAGAATCACAGAATCATAGAATCACAGAATCATAGAATCAATCACGTTGGAAGAGACCTCCAAGATCATCTGGTCCAACTTATTACCCAGCCCTATCCAATCAACTAGACCATGGCACTAAGTGCCTCATCCAGTATTTTCTTGAACAAAACAAGGTGCTCTGCAGGTGGATACTGCATTTCTGAGAGACTCAGCTGCTTACAAATTCCCTTAGTGGAGGAGACTCCTGTAAAGAATTAAACAAAGCCTTTCCAACTAAAGGATCCAAGGGAAGAAGTGACAGTGTTGATGCCTGGTGCTCTTGGATCCTCCCTGGAACATTCAGTCCAGCTGCAGCCTGTGTCTGCTGTGGGTCTCAGCTGCATGCTGCAATTTCTGACAGCACAAGTGAGATGCATAATCACAGAACAAACAGATTTCCAAGGTAAGGTAGAGTGTGATTTAGACTGCCTTTTGGGGGACAAGGAGGAAAGAACACTCAGTACTGGTTAAACTGCCTGCCTGCCATTTGTGCTGCAGAGATTAATTTGAGTTTGTCTTGTACCACATCTGGCTTTCAGCTACAACTTAACCCTTTGGTCTCCTCTGACATGTGAAGCAGGTCAGCCCCACTTACCTCTTTTCCCCCTCCACACTCTGAGCTGCCTGATGAGAAGATACCAGGCACACATGTAAGAAACTGACCTTATCTGTCCCCAAAAAGCAATCTCACTCCTATCAGAGCAATCAAATCCTCTCATCCTCCTTGTTGATGTCCTCTATCTAGGATGTTTGGTAAACTGAAATAGCAGCTGATATAAACACAGACTGCCTTCTAGAATAAAAATAACCTTTTTGGTTGATACAGAGAAGGACCTGGAAAGACAGCAGTGTGCCAATGAGGGAAATCAATTCCACTCAGCCACTGTGATACAAGACAACAGCAAAAAGTGCATTTGGGACATGAAATTCCTAAAATGGTTTTATAAGTCCTCCTGTCTTGTGTAGTAGTGGGAGTCTATTCTTGCCCATTCTGCTCTATCTGCAGTGCATGCTTCTCCCTACCTGAGCAGAGACACATTCTTCTGCTTTAACCTTCGTTGCTGTCTTCATCTTGACATCTGATCAGGAATTATACACTAAGACACAACTATTTTGTTACTTTTGACGTCTGAAGGAAGTGTGTATGCCTGAGGAGTACCCTGATTATGAGAAAGGAGCAGCTGTATATTTACCTGGAAAGCATCAAGCCCTTTCAGTGGAAAGCTTTTTCAAGTGCAGGTGATAAGCTGAGATGTAAAACACCCAGCTGATATTACAAACCAAGAACAATGTCAGATTAGTGGAAAAAAGTTAGGATCCTGATTCTCCATTATACCCACCAAGGCTTCTATGACAATCTCTCACCCAGCTTCTAAGAAGCAAATTAGATGATCATTGTGATGAATCTGTCAGTGGTGGCAGAGAAGAGACAGAAGTTTATTATGTACACAGCAGTACATAATAGCACACACTGTTAGCAGATTCTCAGGGTTTGAAGTCTACTGACTTAGTTCCTTTCCATTTATAATTTCCAAGTATTTTACGGTCAAGGTAAAAGGTTGGAGGAAATTGAATCTGGTCATTATTTAACTTCATTTCATATATGAATAAATGGAGTGTGGAGAGAAAAATACATTGTCTGAATATCACCTTGGGGAAGTGAGCAGAAAACCTCTGACACTCCTCTCATGGGTAGGACAAAGAAAGCAGTGGCAGACCACAACAAACATGTTTATTTCTTCTGAGGAGGTCCCTGTCCTTTGGTTATTCTGCGCTGAAGAATGGTGGCACGGTCCTGTTAGCCTCCATCAGTGTGCACAAGTGCTTTGTGGGCCAGAGTTCCTCTGTAGGTACTGATACTTTCTAAAGATTTCACCAGCCACTCAGAAAGCCAAGAATATGCAATACATAAAAAGCCAAAGCTGGATCAGAAAACTGAGTACTTCTACAAACAGCTCATGCTGAGCCAACAGCTGACGCATACAGCCCTAGTGTACATTCATTAATGACACCAAATGACAACCTGGAAACTGTCTGTGCTTAGGTAATTGCAATAAGATGCTGCACCCCAAAGCAGAGGTGCTGACCGAGAGCCAAAGGCTCTCCTGAAGGCAGCTTGTGTGTCACCCTATGGGCAAAGGAGTCAGAGTGCAGCCAGTGTGTACCAACACAGCAACCAACCATGCTGTAACTCCTGGGTTAGCAACAGAGGAATTAGAGCTCTGGAAATGATTTCCTTTCAGCCAGCAAGCACGTGGCAGCTGGCCAGCACTGTTGCTTTTTGCAGTACAGGGTGTATCTTGCAGTTCACAAAGGCAAATGCATACACGAGGTTGTTTTGTTTGGTGTTCTCAAAGATGCTGTTCTGGCTCAGTCTACCCATAGTCAGTCCTGTACACTCAAGGGCAGCCCTCTGAGATTATTCAGGGGCATGATAGATTTTTCTTTTAAAGAGGAAGAGCAGTCACAGATGCGCCAGAAAGGAGATTAGCAAAGGGAGAAGCCTGAGAGTGGGCACCAGAAAACATAAAATAGGCCTTTCAGTCTATTGTGACCATACATTTGTAACAGTGCTCTTGCCTTGTGTTGTGCAAAAGTGCTAGTGCAGCTCCAGATGTTCCTGCCCAAGTTCACCTTCTCCATACACAAAGCCATGCATACTGCAGCAGTGCCACTTGTGCCACTGCCTGAGGAGCACTGCAGCTGGCTTTTGTGAAAAACCTTTGTCCAATGCCAAGAGCTGCAAACAGCCAGGTAAGAGCAAAGCAATAGATGAGAAGCCAGGGCTTAGACCTTCTTAAAGAACATAACAGAGGAAAATGGAAAGGAGCTAAGAGATTTGAGGATCAGACAGTCACAAGCTCAAGCTTACATGCTACTGGCTCCCCAAAAGGTGGGAATTAACAAACAGATGTTCAGACCAAACTATGATTGCAAGATCCACGTGTCTATTAAATAATTATTACAAGTAATTACTGTAGTGGTGCTAGGGAGGACAAAGTATGCTGGGGATGCAAGGCACAGACAAATTCTAGGAGAATACTGGGTGATATTTCAGACCTGCCACTGTGCTGATTTTTGGTGCAGATTACTCACTTTTGGCCCAGAGTGTCCTGTAATGAGCTTCTTTCGTCTTTAACAAAGGTGTTTTATGAACCTGAATATTTATTCAGTAGCTGAGAAATAACATAAATCAGTCACATCATCAAGATCACTGTACTTTCCAGGAGCATGAGGGGTGAACATTATGCTAAACCAAAGAGTGCAAATCTGGCTTGTAACAACCCAGAGTGAAATGTCAGTTTGATCCTCCCTGCTAAGTCATGGTGAGTACAGGAGTCTTTGGAGAGGAACTATGGCTCCTTATCAGTAAGAGAAATGGAATCTTATACCTCACAGAAAATGGAAAATTCCTCCTGGTTTGGTGGAGGAAAATTCACCCCTTCCCTTTACCCCATTACAAATTCCATTGCCTCATAAACCACAGGCTGAAGCTGAAAGACAGTATTTTTCCTCAGGAACATCTAGTGCTGAGCAGCTGCTACAAAAACTGTTCTCCACGATATTTTAATACAAATGGAGCAGATGGGGAATGGCAAGGGAGGATTTATTTTTCGTGAATTTTGTACATTGTTTCAAACAAAAGCTCAGTTAGGAAAACCCTGAGGTCCTCCCCCTCATCCAGTTAAGGACAGATGGTTTGGGCTGATGCTTTTGCTAACCAGTTTTTAAGTTTGAATGCTCCACACGATGTTTAGACACTTTCTCAGAAGCACAGCGTCTTTTGAGCTGGGTCTCCTGTCCAGATGCCCACAAATATTAGGCTAAGAGCAAAAGGCCTGACAGAGCTGAGAAGTCAAGACTCCAAACTCCAAGACTAGCATTCTTTTTTAGTGACAATGACCTTCAGAAATGCCTATTCTTTACTGGCTGGAAGGGCACAGTGTTTCAAGAAGCTTAGCTTGTCTCTGCCCATGCCAGTTTTGCTCCTCTTCCTTCACTTAAAAATGTCTAGATTTTAGATTTCATATTTATAGAAGTCACTTTGAAAGTCTCTGGATAGGTAATAGTAGTGAGTTTAAATAACGATTACAATGGTTTCAACATGTGGGCTGTATGTTAGCAGTGTACTTCCGTAAGCTGTTGAGTATAAACAAGGTCCACAACTGTTTAGGCAAGTTGGAACTGCAGCCATGAATTATCTGGGCCAAAGGCACCTTGCAGCTATTTCAGCTGTTGTTTGCTAGCACTCCATATGCTGTGCTTGGGATCCAGTACTCATAGTTCTGCTGCTGGATGTAGCCAATACCTATATGCATAACAAGGTGTGGTCACAGACATTTGTCTTCTGCTGAGATAGCCCACACTTGAGGAATATATACTACATGGGCAGTGTAGATTCCCATGGAGCCACAATCATCTCTAAGTTCTACAGGGTCAAGCAGGGCTACTAACACTAATGGAAGTCAATAACAGTGGAAGGTTTTTCTTGCTAGAATATTAAATATAATTCCTTTGTATAACGGCCAGCATGAAGGCATTAAGAAACAACCTATTGTAACAAACAGTCAATAGTCTCTGCTGGAAAATCATGAGTGCCAACCTCACTTGAGACATCTCATCACAAAAACAAAGCAAGGAGCAGATTTCACAAGGACAAGAGCTTCAACAAAGTGTACGTATGCTGTATGGGTCGGCATTACAGGAGCAGCTGCAATGAAGCCATAATTGTGTACATGTTCATACTACTGAGTCTGAGTACCTCAACTTCACCTGAAGTTCTAACATCTAGAAGTAAAACTTTCTTGATCTCTTTTCAGTATAATTCAGAATGTTACCCCAGTCTCCTGCTCAGTATTTTAAACCATTATGAATTGCTTCCTTCTTCAGTGCACTTTGTCTTGTCTTGGTTTGGTTTTCTCATTTGTTTGGTGATATTTTTTTTGTTTGCTTTGTGGTTTTTTTTTTTGTTTGGGGTTTTTGTTTCGTTTTGTTTTGTTTTACCCAATCTGTTAAATAGCATCAGCCCTTTGGATGCATCAAGGCAGACAACAAAAAGACTCCAAAAACCCCAAAGTGCTCAGATGGACCAATTCATAATGGACTTCATTACAGCTGGAGAAAGGAATTTAACTGTACATCAGCTACCATGTAATACTTTTCTATGATAGGAGCACAGAGACTTCTGAAAGCTCACAAAAGCCAGAACAAATGAATCTTTCTGTTGGCACTCTGTCTTGCTTGAACAATTTGATCATTTCAATAGACCTTGCGAAGCTGGAGCTGTAAAGCAATTTCTAATCAATCTGTATTGCTGCTCTAGCTTCAAAATGCTGTGCGACAATTATCACCAGGCACCTCTTAATTAACCCAAACATACAGCAAGTCAGGAAAAATAATCAAAGCAGCAGGAATTAAGAGAAATGGGTACATGCATGATAACTAAATGAAAGCAAATTTAAAATGAACCAAAAGTTTCATAACTTTCCTCCCGTGAAGTACTTGCTGCTAGTCTCCAAGCTTCTTTGAACTAAATGTACTAAATGTTGCTGTGTAATTAATAGTTGGCCAGCAACCTCACGTTTTCTGGGATGTCATGTCACTGAAGAAAAAAGGAATAGCTGTGCAGTATCTGTGGGGAGCTGAAGGTTATTTTAATAGCTGCATACTTCTAGCTTACCATGAAAAAGGACCCTCGAGTTTCTATAAAAAGCAGTTGTTCAATGTATATCCTAATCAGGAACAGTTAGGAACACTTTGCCTATTAAACTGTGAAGCAATCTGCACAGACATGTTTTGATTTATAGAGCTCACTGTCTAAAATCCACCCCTTCTGACTCTAATATTTCCATGTTTCTACATGAATTACACTGTTTACAAAGCCAGAGAGCTAACAGGAATGAAAGTATCTTTAGCAGTCAGCTCCCTCATGCTATCTTCTGGAAAGCATATTTACATTTCAATCGGTAGTATCTTCCTAAAACATACATGAGACTAGAGAGAGAGAGACCAGGCAGATTTGTTAAAGATAAATATTCTGAAAGAGGGCTAAACTGATTACAACAGAAACATTCATCCAAATAAACTCACTAAGGTTTGGGGAGTTTCAGATAACAACAGTCAATACCTAAAAATAAGCCGTAGTGCTCCCAGTAATTAGAACAAACTGAGAAGTTACAATAATAAACTTAATAAAACATAAACCCTTCTTTCATGCAGAGCTTCGGGATGCAAGCTGCTGTTTACTAAAGCATACAAATCTGTGCTGAAGTTCTTGAAACAATCTTAAACATAGACAAAGAATGGTTTACAATTATGTCACCTTTTTATTTTCTGAGCTGCAATGAGAGCTACAATACTATACTGACATATAAATACATTTCATTTGTCTAAAGAAAGCACTTAAAGTTATTACAGCTACTATTCAGCTCCTCTGATACTCAAGCACTGCACATGCACGTACAGATTAAAGTATAAAGCTCTGCAGCAAACAGCTTTCAGAATAAATTATTTTCCATTTCTTTAACATCCTACCTTCAAAATTGTCTTCTAGGAGACCCATATGCTCAAGTGCCTTCACAAATCCAACAATTATCACCAGTACAACAATCATTTCAAGTCCCTCCAAGTTCATCTTGAAAAATTATTCATGTAAAAGCATCTTTTCTTAGGGAGCGTCCTGACTTCAGAGTTAGACTTTAATTAAAAAGCCCTCCTAGTCCAAGATATGCCACACAACCAGATAAATACAATGCTAAAGAAGCCCAGCATATTCCCACCATAAAACATTTCCATTGACAGCAAGATGAACACAGGAATGTAAGGAAGTCAAATCTTACCATGTCTGCATCACTTGCCTGCATGGATACAGATGTTTCAGTCTCTAAGGCAACAGAATATACAGTAACCACTTTGTTTAGCATTTCCTCTCTGTCACAGCCAAAATTCACCAAATCTGTCTGATACCTAGTAAAAAGTGATGCTCTTTCTCACTGAATTACAGTTTTAGAGAGATCACATAGTTTAACAACACAGAGGAAAAACTCCAAACACATTCTTTGCTTGATACTAAAGTGAACTTCAGAAAACTCGAAGTAAAATCATTTCCTTTCTGGAATGACCTGGTGCTGTATTTCTCTATCAATGAAACACAGCTACAGAAGGTTAGTTACATGTTAGTACCTTGTTTTCCCACACTTCACACACGTTACATTAAATATGGGAATCTAGTAAAGTATTAAATGTGCTAGTAAAAGACTTGTTAGAGGGGACTCAGTGTTAAAATTGGAGGGATATGTGAGGAACAACAGCCTTTGTCTTTGCTGCACAGCCCTGGGGGCTCTGCAGATGGTGGCACAACTGCCCTTGCTGCAGGTCAGCTGCTGTTCCCAGGGCTGTTTCCAGATGAGGAAAAGGAAAGAAATGGCACCAAGGACACAGCATATTCATGGCCAGAATGGCATGCAGCTTATTGCTCTGCCTCAGGAAGCACATTCCCAAGCATTCAAAAAAACTGAAAAGGTTTCCAAGTCCTTGGACCTGAGGGGAACAGATTCTCTGTAGGGCCTTATTCTCACCTGAGCACATTAATAGCAAATATAAGCAAGCTTTTGTCTTTCCTAATTCTTCCTTTCTAATTGCCTTAGCTCAGCTGTCCAAATTTGCACCCAGTTTCAGACTTCAGAAAATTTGACCACCTTGTCCTGTTAACTTTTGATAATTTGTCCTGCTATGGTGCAACAGCTGCCACTCTTGGATGGAGTCACTCATCCCACTCAGCGTCCTCTTAACTCCTTTTGGAATAATCTGATTTCAAAAGCAAGATAGATGTACAGGTCAAAGCTTACACTAATGTTGCAATGCATATAATATTACATTAGCAATACTGATAGGAAAGTCTGGTATCTGACTCACTGTTTTCTGTTATTGTTTTTTAACCACTTGTGTACTTCTGTCTTTAGCTGATGTTTTACATTAATGTCTCTCATATTCTTAGCCAGTTCTTTTAAGGACTGAAATGATGTTATGTGGACTTGAGCAGCCAGGCTCCAATGTATTAATACTTTGGAGGTATTAGTTCATTATTAATATTAATTAACACCATGAACACCTACAGCTTTTATTAGCGTTCTTCTTATCCCACTTAAAAAAATACATCATATTCTTTCCATTATTCAACTTAATTGGAGGATCTTACATCTCCTTACCAAACTTCTTACCGAGTGAACACTCCCAAGGGGAGGTTAAGAATTTAGGGAAGTATCAAATCGAACTATCACTGAAATGAAACCATCTTTGGGACAGTCCAGACATAAGTTATTATAATTTACAACAATAAACACTGGTTTGGTACAGAAAAAAGGAAAACACAATACTTAATGGAAATGGACTGAGACACAGGGTAAAAAGAAAAAAGCAACTTAAGCTTAATTTTGGTCAAGTTAAAACCTCTCTTCCTACTAAAAGCGACATGAGCTGGGTGATGCCAATAATAAGCATTCTAAATTAATGAAGTTTCTGGTTGTAAAGTGGATTTCTCACTTTCCATTGCATTTGTACCTCTCCTCCATTTTGCTGCTGCTTTCAGCTGAACCAAAACACAACCAGTTAAAAAGTATGGAATTTCTCTTTCTTGTAAAAAATCCATTTTATAGAAAGCAAAAGTGTTGCACAGAGATGGTTCTTTTTTACAAAAGCTGCACTTCCAGAGCAGCCCAGCTCCTTGCCATCTGGAGGTATCCTCCCTCCCTGCTTGGATTTGAGGGGCAAGGGCCAGGTTCTGCTGTGCAGAGCAGAGATCTGTCTTTGCTCAATGCCAGAGCTCCAACCAAGGAGGACCTCTTTCACCTGCAAAGGGCAGAGATGAGAGTTCCACGGACACCTTCTGTTCTTGAATTATTGGTTATTCTATCCTCTACCTTATGGAAGCTCTTTGAAAGAAACTTCTTTTTCTTTTTCCCCAGACTAAAAAGCAATTTTAAAAGCTCAGACTACTTCCCAGCTGTTTTCTGGCCAGCCCAAGCCACCAGTAACAGTGTCTTTGGGGAGAGAGAAAGAGAGAGAAGAGGAACTTAGTCAAATATACTCCAATCCAAACTTATTTAGCTTGGGTGAGCTGACAGAACAATGCTGCAGGCTGTGCATTTCCTACTGGATACTTCCTCATAGCGATGGATCAGATTTGTAACAAACTCTCAATATAATTTTCAGTTGTTCTTTTTTGAGCCTCAGCAGTTCACTGTGAGGGGAAACACTGCTGTCAACATCAAAATACAGGAGTGCTCTGGAAGAAAAATACCCAGGTACCACAGGCTGCAGCATTGCTTATCCCCTCACCTGCCTCCAGACAGAGGCAGTGGGCATTGCTACCTTGATCCCTCCAGTCCAGGAAGGAAGGCTGGGTGCCTGCAATGCCTGGGGGCAAATGATTCATCTGGACTTTCAGGCCATCACAAGACATAGGAGGGACACAGACAACAAGAAATCCCACTCTGTTTATCACTACAGCATGCACACAGACTTCAGCTTTCCTAGGAGTTCATTACTTATGGACACTGGCCCTAAGTAACTGCTTAATTAGCATTTGCTTTGCAGTTAATTTTCACAGCATGAGGTAAAAATTAAAGTGTATGAAGGACAGAACCAAGAAGAGAGAGAAAGGACAAAGACATAAGTCAAAGTAAAACACAGAGAACTTTTCTCTGGAGAGATTCTCTGAAGACACTCAAATACAATGCTCTGATGGTGGATGAAGTCTGAATTGGGCATCCAGGTGAGGCTGGTAGGTAACATGTTGGGTGCAAGGCTGGGGAGCACACAGATAAATGTCTCGTGCCAGTGTTCTTACCATGTTAGTGAGAAATATCACCCTTCCAGGCTCAGCAAGCAAGCTTTCTAAGCTTGAGTTAGCTTTCTAAGCTAATTCGCACATGTATCCAACAGCAGGGATCAGGAAAGAATCAGGAGAGCACCAAGACACTGTTAGTTACATTTTCCTGTACAGCTGCCCTTCAGGGCACATCCAGCATTTCACCCCACTGTGTCAGTTCGTAGTCCAGATACAGTGTTCCTCTCATTTTCATCGACCATTCCTCCCTTACACAAACTTCTTCTTTTCTTGACCTTGAAAATGGCTGACTCCAAAGAGTGCCTGCTCAGCATCACAGCAGCACTCTGATCACAGTAGTAATTGACTGCAAAGTCCTTGAGTTTGCCCTGCTCTGACCAAGCCCAACCCTTCCTGATGGCCTCAGAATTGCATCTACCAATGGCTAAGAACAAGGCAGACCACTGCAGAAAACCCCTTCAGCACCTGTGGGGATTCATGCAGGGGTGGCATCAGCACAAGCACAACTGCAGACCATCCCTTTGCCCCCTGGACTCTTCTCCCCAGCCCTTCATTTCATGCAAGAAATAAAGAAGGGGACAATGCCAGCTGCAGCATGAGACCGTTCTGCAGTCAGTATGTTACACAATTGCATGGCTAATTCAGGACTGGGATTCCCAAGCTACTCCATATGCTTCTGCTCCTCAGTGCCTACATTGCTTCACTCCTTTAGACAGTACTCAGCCTCTCAGCTGAGTTTTGTTGCAGCAGACACTGGCTGATCCATCACTTTATTAATAGCATGATTACAGTATAAATATTTCATTCTGTGGTGTGTGTAGGAGGTTTCATTATGCCTCAGTATCTCTGCATACACATCTCTTTTAAATAGAGCTCTGTTAAACTTACGGCAAATGTGTCAGCTCCAGCTCTTTCAAAAGTCCTTTAATGCTCTCTGTATTTTCTCAAATGCTAATAACGTTAAATTCCAGGCTAATTTATTCAGTGAATAAAATTCACACCCAGTAATATCATTTGTTTTCTAATACGGTCATAGAAAAAGGGGCAGTGAGAATCTAATGCAAATGTGAATTAAGTCTCAGGAAGAGAGAGTTGTTATTTTCCTACTGTTTACTGTACAATAAAAAAAATACAGTGAGGATTGGTTAGATGTCCAGGACAGTGCTCCCACATTTCAGCATTTCACAGGCAAACTGCCATTTTCTTGGGTTTCTCTAAAGCCTCCTGTTCATATCCTTAATCAAGACAGCATCAGCTTACTTTTTTCCAGACTACTAGCCATGTTCTCAGTACAGACACTATTATCAGCATTGGCTGATTTAATCCAGGGGCAATCAGTGGTATCAACAACAAATTACACTTCTAACACAAGCAACTGCCATGTTTCTGCTTGCTGCTCCATTCCAGAACAGGCAGTGCAAAACACTTGCAGTGTGTCCCTATTTTCCCAGCCCCCAGGGTCTGCAGGCAGCTCACACTCCAAGTCTTTATTTTCACAGTTCTGATTTCAAAAGCAATGGGGGACTTGCTCAGATTAAATAAATTACAAGATACTACACTAAGATGTCTAAGGCAGGGATTAATTTTTCAGAGGAATGCTGGGGGTAAATTCAGCTTGTGTCACTGAAAAAAATGACATTTTGATCGTGATTCAGTCATACTAGTGATCCCCAAAGTGACTACAAGGCATATATTTAATTCCAAAGTAACAGCATCCCTACTAAACTTCTGTTACAGCATGGTCCAATTTTAAGCAAGACTGTTCAAAGCTGACTTAGAAACAGAAGTCCATGGTTCCGTGTATTTGCTTGCTAGATGCCTACACTTGCTGCAAGAGGGTGTAAAATCAGCTATGAGCAGATCAGCAGCAAACCAGCACCAAGAGCTGCTCTGAGAGAAAAAGCTGAGAGGCAACAGCAGCAGAACCCGATCCCAGTGGTGCTGTTCATGAACCATACCCAAGGATGTGGGTACATCGTGGGCTCAGCTTACAAGAATGAGATGTGTGATGTGAAGGGACTTGACTGAGGTCACTGAGGCTGTCCTAGCAGAGCCACCAACAGAAAATGAGGCTCCTAAGTCTTTGGTATCTTCTCAACTATATGAAGCCATTTGCTCTCATGAATTTAGCAAGGAGGACAGACAACACCAGGCATGGAAAGCAGCTGAACTTCTTACATTAAAACAAATGAATGTGTGAAGGTGACACAAATGCCTCCTTGTGTAAAGACCTGTCCTTTCAGACAAAGCATGAAATTGGGGCTAAAACAGAGTCCTACTACTGGCTTGCATAGCTGTCAGGGCTATGTGCTGTTTGCAAAGGCACTGCTTGTGGATTCTCATTTCCTTCTGGAAGCTTTAGTCAAATTGGCTACATTGTACTGATATGGCTTTAGAGAAGCCTCAGCACCCTCAGCTGAATGACAGTGGAAAGTGATCCAAGCACCCAACAATGTGAATGCTGCCACTGTCTTCTGCCTGCTATAAAAAGGAGGTAGAGGCTGCCAACGATATGAGAGAAAAGAACAACTTATGGTGCATAGCAAAGTAGGGGCAAAATAAAACAAATTTTCAGAATTTTGGTGAAATTTAAGTTTGAAGATTATTTCCTCTGAGCAATCATCACAACAGAGAACAAGGCTTAATGACAGGACCTGCCAGCAGGAAGAACCTGGAACATCCATCATCTGAGCAGGCAGTCACCTGTTTTGTGACAAACAGAACCCTATTGAGTATGCAGGGCACAAAACCCTGTTCTGACAAGGCTCAAAAGTGTTACTGTTGTTGCCAAATGTGTGCAAAAACCTGTGAGAAGGATCCCCTTCACTGACAGAGGAAAACAAGTCAGGAGATAGGCAACTCCTTTGGCTTTCTTCTCTACACCTTTTTAAAAAGTGTAATGGTGACTTCTATTACTCCTACATACACACCAAGGATTTCCTAGGGAAGAAGGTCAGCAAACCAGGAGTCTGCTCCAACACAAAGAGGCACTATGAGACTGGACCAGCTCTGCCTCAACAAGCTGTGTATGATACTCAAGAAAGGAGATGTTTTCCCTCTCTTAGATTTTATTCCCAACTTACAATCATAGAGGGAGGCTTTCCAAGGGGCTTTGAGGAAGAATAGCCTCTCTTACCACAACGTACTCACCAGAAAGATCAAGATGTATTTTTAATCTCACCTTATGACATGAAGTTTTCACTTGTCCTGTTTTACTTTAGGGAATGAACAGCTCAGCAGCTCTATCCCATACAGGACTGCAGCTGGAAGGTGCAGCAGGCTGGGTGACCACTCAATTACTACAGCTGCTGATAGCTGCAGGCACACTGCCATTTTCTCACCCCAAGTACAACTTGCAGCCTGGCCATGATGTCTAACCTGCAGCTTTTCCCCCTCATTTTTAAAATCCATAGCAGCATTAGTAGGCCAGTTACCCTCACTTTCTGAATTCTAAATACAAAAAGAAAAAAACCCTGCAGAGCACCAAGATAATAAGGGCTGGAGCATCTCTGCTCTCAAGACAGGCTGAAAGAACTGGAACTGTTCAGCCTCCATAGGAGAAGGCTCTGGGGAGACCTTAGAGCTACATTTCATTATCTGAAGGGGATCTACAGAAAGGCTGGGGAAGGACTATTTAAAAGGGCTTGTAGTGACAGAGTGAGTGGCAAAACGATCTCTGAGGGTCCTTTCTAAATATATGCACTGTGAAACTTGTCTCTCCTAGGCCTTTGGTGAGAGGTAACTATGGCTTAGCCATGCTTGTTGTGGTGGGACAGGAAGGAGTTCCTTCCCATCACCATCAGGCCTGCTGGACACATTCTGGCGGAACAAGGGGAGGATGTTTGCTTGGCTCTCCCCAAGATACATCAACAAATTAATACAGCTTTGCTTGGAAGTCTCTGATCCTTTAGATTAATAACTAATTCTCTTTGCATCCTTCAGAAAGCTTTGGCACTTGAGAAACCCATTGAAAAGCCTCCTTTACACTGTACTTTATTGACTCATTTAGTATCTACAGCTGCTGATGTCAAAGAATGGAATCGAGCTACCCACCAAAATTACTAATGAGCAGTGAAAACACTCTGCTATCAATCACCCACCCAGCTAGCTGTTCAACTTAATGCTTAAAATATGTATTTGAATGATATATTCAGCCCTGGTATTCCATCAATAGCTTGAAAACAGATGTAACTTCATCATTCTCACTAAAGAAAACACTGCAAGCTCATGAGATCACGCATTTCCCAGCAGTGTCTAATGGCATAGCACTCCCTTGCCAGTGGATGTAACCAAGCAGGTTTTTGGGTGGAAAGATTTCTTTCTTCACCCATGAGTGGCAGATATTATTTAAATAGCACAAGTTGACACTTCAAACATCTGCAATGAACCCTCATGCAAAAGGAACAACACAGAAGATTCAAAATTGCCTACAAGGAAATCTAAAAGTATGATTCCTCAAAACTGATAATTAGTTGTACAAAGCACTCTGCATTTGATTAAAATTCATCCAGTTTGTGGGAGAAGCCGTGAGATCGTCCTGCCCTGGCCAAGGACATCTTGAAAGTGCAGTCTGCCCAGTGAGAATGGCATTCTGGACATACTGGTATTGAGAAAGTAACAAAAGGATAAACCACTGAGGGGGTGTGCTTCAGCACATCTCAAAACATAGATTGCTTTTGATGTAATTTTAAACCAGTACCAAAACTAGAATGCAAAAAATACACTGAGAACCACCACTTCTGTATTGCTTCCAGAGCTGCTGCAAGTCCTCAGCAATTCAATTTCCCCAGAGAATCCAAAGCAGCACTTCTTTCTCAAAGGAGCCAAATCTTACTCTTAATCACTGCTCTCTGAAATAACAACTTTAGCCGATAACATGTTAGATAGTGTGTATTAAGAGCTTAGCAAAAGTTATCTACTCATGGCAGAAAACACTGTATTTGTTTGACAGCAGCGCTCTGAAAGGTCTATCTCACATCTGAAGGTAGCCTGTAACATTAGCAGATATATTCCTTTTATCATAGCTCTGAACATATCATTTACGAAATGAAGATACAATGTGCTGCTTGACAGAGAGTGCACAGGAAGTTACCCAGCCTGTCTGGGTTGCACTCACTTCTCTTACAGCTTTTTCTATGAGAACTGCTGAGTAATAAAAGCATTTCGGTTACTTAGTGATGAATTTTTACTTTCTCCCCTTCTCTTTTCAGAAATTAGAGCTATAAATTGAGGTCTTCAGAAGATATTAAAGATATGCCCTCTGCACTTAGCAGGTCACAGAAATTCACATCTCAGGTTCACATGTCACATGCTAGTAATTGCAGCACCAAGGCCCTGGGCAGTTTCCAACAGCTCAAAGCAAGGCTGGAGCTGAGTGGCTGAGCCTGTACATCAGCAGGAATGACAAGGTTGTGTCCATAGGTCTGCCACAGGTGACACAGAGATAGATTAAAAAAATAAATATTTATAGCTTGACTCGGGAAAAGGTGCTAGCTGTCCATTTATATTTAAAGGTGTCCCAGGTTGGGAACTATAGGGTTAAAATAGTCCTCTAGGGACTTGAAGATTT
Organism: Ramphastos sulfuratus; assembly: GCA_013399055.1. Lineage (NCBI taxonomy): Eukaryota > Metazoa > Chordata > Aves > Piciformes > Ramphastidae > Ramphastos > Ramphastos sulfuratus. Next base: position 1,148,506 of record WBNM01006289.1, on the reverse strand, counting down.
TGTCATTCAATCCCACAATTCTGCTATCTCTTCATAAGCTCACGGCAAGGCCAGCTTGTTCTCCTTTCCTCCCCCTCCAGCCTTGCGCCGGGCAGGAGCTGCGTTATCGGGATAAACATGTAAGGATAGGCCTGGCTGGGGCCTCCAGAGGCTGTGCTTAGGCCTCTTGGATGCCGGAGGCATGGGCGGGGAGAATTGGAGCACTGGGGATGATAGATTTAGTTTTGGGCTGGGGGGAAAATTCAGGGGATATGCTTATGGATTCTGTTTCTGCTTTGTAATCTCTATCTGTAACACTCTCTCCAAATACAATTCTGGTTTTTTTCTCCAATTCGTTTGAGAGTTTCACTCTGTCGGCTCTTTAAACCCACGACAGAAATATTAAGGAGGGAGAGGAATTGTTGTGGAGGTTTACAGAGCATAGCTGAAAATAATGGGATGAAGCAGTGCCAAAGGAAAGCACAGGTCTGATCTGGATTTCCATGGAGAGGTGAGATGCCCACTCAGACTCACAAGATTTCACTGCTCGAGCACTTGGTGTCTGAGTTAATGAAGAGCTCCTGAAATATTCACTGAAACTTCTGCTCACTGACAAAGCAGTGAGCATCACTGAGCATCAAGAATGCATTTCACTCAGATAATTCATGCTCTGAGAGCCTTTTCAAAGGGCTGACTCATCTCTTCTTGTCTTGTCCCAGTCTGTGCTGGGTGTGCTTTGAAACATGGAAGCGTGCAATGGGGATGCTCTCTCTCCTGCAGATGTCTGAGCAGAAACCCAGGGAAATGACAGACCTCATTCCATGCAATGAATATCAACACATAGCCCTGCAGTGTGGGGGAACTCTAAATGTTTGATCATCTTCAACACAGGGTGGTGGATAACCTAGGGGCCCAATGACAGTAACACCTGGTCTCTGTGAACATCAAGAACAAAGTGTACAAACATGGTCAGCAACCATATTTTACAGTGGAACTGTAGATGGATGGACACCTGTAAGAAAACAATTGAAAAGAAAAGGGATGTTTATCTCCAGAACTGCTGAGGTGACTGTTGTGGTAGGCCTAAGCAGGCCAAAATGGGCTTGTACATGTCCTGGCTTGCCCAGATATGTTTTTCTGCTCCCCCTCCTTCTGTTTTGGGGAGAGCAACTGCGGGAAAGAGGACAAAGAATCTGGAGCCATTAAGTCTGGGGTCTGCGGTCTGCCCAGACTCTGCGGTAAACAAGGTACACAGGGTTGCTTTGTGCAAGGCCTGTGTTCTGCCCAATAAAGGGTAAAGCAAGCCTGTGGCTTCAGCTAATATGGTGAATCTTGGCTAACTGCCATTTGATTGGCTATTCTGTGTCCAAAGGCCCATTAGTCTCGGTCTGTATGGATATAAAGGGATGAGCAGGTAGCACATGTACTCTCTGCTATTGCATCCATGCCTGCTGCCGCATTGACCCTGAGCTGTGTGGGACACCAGCGAAGCAGGATCAAGCTCTGATACCTCCACGTGTTCGGCCTGCACAGCCAGTGTGACATCGTGCTGAGACTGTGCACCGCAAGACATCCTGCCTGCACATGAGAGCCTGCTGCCAAGAGAGCCAGGACCAGGTAAAAGATCATCTCCTTTCCTCAGCACCCAGAAGTCTGGGGAAACTTCAAAGTCTCTAACGGCTACTGACAGCAACCCTGCCGTGAACCTTGGGTACTGTCAGATAGTATTTTTGTGAGTAAATACCAAAAGCCTCTTGTAATCATTAATTGCCTTCTGCCATAAGCAGAGAGGAGCTCCTTGCGTCCATCTAGTGAGCAAGCAGTGTACTGACCGCAAGTGGTACACTGACTGCAAAGCCTTCTCTGTCAGTTTAATTGAGTTCAATTAATGTATGTATTTACTAGTTATTGCTAGATCCTATTATAACCTGTATATAGTTTCCATAATGATGCCTAGAACCTGTTATTATTATTAAATTGGTGATTGGGGTACCACGAGTTCTGAATATTTAACATTAATAAACTATATTAATATTTTAAAAAATATCATCTTGCAGTAATTAATTACCCCTTTCCACTACAGTAACCAGTTTTCAGGCTTACTACATCCCACAAGGGGAACTCTGAGACATGGTTTAATGGCTCTGGTCATGGTTGGACTCCATGATCTCAGAGGTCTTTTCCAGCTGAAGCAGTTCTATGATTCTGTGCGTAATGTTACCTGGTTTCCTAGAATTTGTCCTTAACAAAGAAATGGTCGCTCTAAAAAACAAACAACAGCAATTATTTGATTCAAAATAGATTAAAAATTCAGAAAGTTTTATAAGGACACAGGTGACAGGAAATGAACGAGAACCAAATTTTATATTCTCATCTCCAAGATCCAAATCAACAGGCTTTAAAGACCTGCCAGACTTAAAACTGCTGTGTAACCCAAAAATGATCAACTCAACACAGGAGACAGAATTGCTGGGGTGCTCCAGCTTCACTTTCATGCCACACAGTTTTTCTTGGTGATACTCTTACCTTCAAACTCCCTCAATGCCTCATGAATTAATTAATCTTTAAATCAAAAGACTTGACTTCCTCTTTTTAGTTCCCAAAACATTATTTGGTTTCAGCTCTTGAAAGATGATAATAGCTAAATTATTAATGGGCTGTAAACTCAGTGAAAATACGCTTTCGAATTTGATGAGGCTTCCGTACACTGTGCTTACATTTAAGACAACAAATCACTTGCCTGACACATGGATAAATGCATGAGGCTCATTGACATTTCTCAACTTAGATCAAATACTACAAAATCCAATCACTTTAGGGCAGCCATCTCTAGGAGATACAGTCAGACATCCAGAAGATCTAGAAAAGCTCTACAGAATTAGAAACCAATGTTTTGTCATGGTAATTGCATCACAGTGGCAACTTATTTACCTACTAAATTGCTTACAGCCCTAACAAACAAGGAGAGATGAAATATCACAGACCTAATCTCACAGCAATCACAGAAACATCCCAGTTGGAAAAGACCCCCCAGGATCATCAAGTCCAAGTTCACCCTTAAACCGTATCCCCAAGCACCACATCCAAATGATTTTTAAATACATCCAGGGTTGGTGATCCAACCACCTCCTTGGGCAGCCCATTCCAATGCCTGACCACTCTAGATGAGAAACAATGTTTCCTAATGTTCGGTCTAAACTTACCCAGTCACAGCTTGAGACCATTCTCTCACTGTTCTACCACTATTTACCTGTGAGAAAAGACCAGCAGCAGCCTCTCAAAGTCCCTTAGGTAGCTGTAGACAGCAATGAGGTCTCCCCTCAGCCTTCTCCTCTTCAAACTACCCATCCCCAGCTCCCTCAGTNCCCCAGCTCCTTTAGTCACTCCTCATAAGATTTATTCTCCAGGCCCTTCCCCAGCTTCCTTGCCCTCCTCTGCACTCGTTCCAGCACCTCCACATCCCTCTTGTAATGAGGAGTCGAAAACTGAACACAATGCTCCAAGTGTGGTCTCACCAGAGCCGAATACAAGGGGACAATCACCTCCCTATCCCTGCTAGACACAGCATTTCTAATCCAAGCCAGGATGCCACTGGCTTTCTTTGCTACCTGGGCACACTGCTTCCTCATATTGAGTTGTTTGTCTATTGCAACCCCCAGGTCCCCTTTCTGCCAGGCAGCTTTCCAGCCACACTTATTCATGTAGAATCATAGAATAGTTTGGGTTGGAAGGGATTCCCAGTGGTCATCTAATCCAGAAAAAGTGTTTCAGAACAAAATACCTTTGTTCCTGGGTTTGGCAAGAACTGAGCTGTGCCTGTGTTGATGATGTGGCACTTAATGTATACCTGTGCACTAATAAGGCAATATTTAAAAATCCTGTGTGCTCCATAATATGAAAATGACTACTGACCAGTCAACTTCTAGCATGGGGAAGAAAATGTTTGGAGGGCCTGTGGTGAAATGGGGTTGCCATATAGAGCTTCAATTTTTACATCAGCTGCTTAACAAAACTTAGGACATGCTGTGTGTTTCAGACATCCCTTATTTGCCAGAACCATCTGGCAGGCTTTGGAAAGAGGTGAGTTCCCCAGGCACCCTGATGATGTACCACTTCTCATCATTGGTACAAGCACCAGCAGCACAGAGAAACAAGAGACTCTGGGAAAATTATTTCATCAGGATATTTTTCTGACATGAAGTAAAGGTTCTAGAAAAAGGAACACTCAGTAAAAGGCAAAAATCAAATCCCCAACAAATGATGAAAAGAAAAAAAAGCCCTGCTTTTCACCTCCACACTGTGTTTCACAATAAATGTAAGCCATTTATCTCCAAATCACTAAGCATCTCTACTTCAGGTGGTAAAGACTTTTGCTTCCAGACAGCAGTTTTGTTTGAGGGAACACAAGCTTCTTTCTCAGCAGAAAACCAAGAGCAGCCCGAGGTTTCCTCTGGGTTCTACTCAAGTTGGTTGTTTTATATTTCAACTCCAGGTTACAGGCTAAAACATTTCTGCTGCTGCATTACTGTTCATCTATTGCCCACGAGAGTGGCATCAATATGATTTTTTTACCTAGAAAGGCCTTGGGCTGTTGATTGGCATTTTGAGGACCAGAATGGCTGAGCCTGCTTACAGGAGATTTAAAGCATTCTGTTCTTCAGCTTCTTGCACCATATCAGCGCTTTCAAGGCCATGATTGCTAAGTACATAAATCTACAGCAGGAAAAGCATGAAATTCTGACTTGGTGGCTAAAGCTGAGCAAACAGTTCTAGCCATTAAACACAGAAGTCATGTTTCATTTAATTCAAAATCAGAGAAGTCTTTATACATGAACATGAGCACAATCAGTTCCCACAGACCCACAGATGCAGCAAGATAAAAAGTGCAGTGAACAGAACTATAGTTAAACTACCATTGTTGCTTTGTCTGGCCTAGTGAGTATCATCTGAGTTCCAGAAATGCAAGGTTTAAGGAAAAGTAAGTATACTTTTAATCTCACAACCTTTATTTTCTCTCCATCCCAACCACATTAGCAATTTCTTTTGCAAAATTGCCTAGTCAAGGTCAATTATTCACCAAAAATACCTCTGAGGTCACATCACACTCAGTGAAATAGCTTGCACTGTACTGTGCCTAATCAAGTAGGCAAGACTGGAACTTAAGGTACCCTCTGCACCCTGCAAGGCTCCTTTGCATAGCCCAGGACCCCAAACAAATACATTTATGAATACATTTTAAAGTATATTTTTAATTGTGTTACAGCTCTGCTCTCCATGCCCCCAAGAATGGAGCAAGAACCCTGAACAAGCAGAATTGTCTTTAAAAATAAACATATCCCAGCCCTTATAAATACTGACCTGATATTAAACATAATAAATTTACTAATTTTTCACACTAAAATTGCAAACATCTCAAAAGTAGGAATCCTCTCCATCCCTTCTCTCTGCTGAATTTTCTTGTGGCTTTTCTGCTGGTGACATCCTGAGAACTTGCCTGATCAAAAGTCTAATCACAAGCCTCTTCTTCCTATATTTTCCATGAGATAGATTCTGTCTTCTTCTTCTTCTCTACTAAAGCAATGACAAGGAGGTTTTAAACATCAACATAAAGGTATAAATCACAAAGTAAAGACTGTCACAATAGATTTCAGACTACGATACTACAATCAGTCCTCAGAGTACAGCCCACCAGGTGAGCTGGAGTAGATGCTTCCTATAACAATTCTCTTTGGTAAAGACTCCCACACTTAGGTCCCAAGACATTTTGTTTCACAGCCTACCAAGGTCTAAATCAACAGCTCAGCTTTCTATAGATATCACACAACCTAGTTATTGCTGAAGAAAACTGCCAGTCCCAGTCTTCTGGGGTTCAGGATTCATTCTGGTTTAAGGTAGAATAGTTTTCCTTGTGTATTATCATTAGCCTGAGGGCAACGAAGGAATGCTGCTTGTTATGTGGGGCTTAGAGAAGAGGTGTAGTCTTTTAAACGAAATTTAAAGGCCTGATGAAATCCCCTGTAGTGCTGAGTTCTGAGATATGTTGATGTAAACACTGGCTATTCATGGACAGCATATGCAAAAACATTCATTTTTTAACTTGATAAGTGATAAGGTGTTTCAAAAAAGCATTGTTTCAGCAGCCAGTGTAAGGAACATATGACCTGAATATTAATTTTGACTTCTGTGTATCTGCAGAAGTTCAGGTTTTGTTTATTTCTTTAAACTGGAGCTCCTTTCCAAAACAGTGCTTATGCTTTACACCACAAGGGATGTTTATTTTTAAGGCTTTATTTTTGATTTGTCAGTATTTGTATTCACATCTAATAACTTTTTATCTGCTTACATTTAAAATCCCTTGAAAGAGACACTTATACATTTCAAACAGAAATGCTGAAATACAGGCATGCAATGAGACATTAAGGAAGGTATTTTCACATCCAACTCAAATCTTTCATGAATCGTTTCAGAGTTCCTTAAAATATGAGAAACACTACACAGCATTGTTATGTTACGGAATATTTATTGCATTGATAATGTGAGATGTGCCTGTTTCAAAATGATGCTTATTGCTCTTGGAAGCAGTGAATAAATTGTGTAAGCAGTGTGGAGACATGCTCCTTCTGTAGAACTCCCCAAGCCAAGGCTGATGAGGGCATCTCAGGATTGTGGAGGAAGAGCACAGCTGTGTATCTAAGATATGAGCTCAGTATAACATGCATGAAAAGCCACAGAAGTATGACAAGACATGACAAAGTCCATGGTACATGTATGCATTACAGGCTGATTAGCTGCTGGATCAGGAGGAAAAGAGTCTTCTCATGCAGGTTTTGGAAACTAAATCAATTTTAAAAACCAGAAAATGGCAAACTGGAATCAAAAGGCTTTGAGTCTGTCTATATCAAAGTGTAATCCTTCTGTGGTGAATTAATTACTCTATACCAAGTACAAGATGCCAGCTACGGTATAAAACTGGTAGCCAGAAGGTGTTCAAAAGTGGATGTAAATGGAGGATGTTAGATTTAGTATGTCCAAAGAGGCAGGTGAGCATGACTAAAACCACTGTAATCTTTCAGCAGAAAAAAACCCAGTAGCTACTACAAAACTATGGGTTATTCAGAGATAGAAATGCAGCATGTTGTAACTAGTGACACATTTCGCTCTCACCTCAAATCTCAGCTTCACTCTAGAAATAAGGCACTCACTACTGCCCTGTTATTCTCAAAATGGTAGTACTGATATAGCTGTGAAGAACATATGGTCCCTTTTCTCAGTTGATAAAACACATCCTAATACCAGTCAATGGGAGTGGAAAGGAAAAAAGCCAAGCATCAGAAGTTTCTGAACATTCACATGAAATTTTGCTGGCTGATCTGAACAGAAATTGAAATGAGATACCCCAGTGCATTAAATCTAGAGTGATGCAGAACTAATCAATGAGTCTGAGGACAGCTTCTAGTGTCTGACTGAAGTATGAAAAGATCTGTGTTTGGAAAGTGAACAATTTCAAGCTTCACAACTGACTACAGAGAATGTGCCTCGTATACCATTTTCTGCATACTGATCATCAGTATCTGCCCTGCATGTAACACTCTAACAGCACTGATCTGAACAGGTACCACAACAGGGACATACAGACACATTGCCAAAAAAAATCTGTAACTGGTACATGAATAGGAATCAGACACTGGGACAGAAGAATCCTTCTGAGTGTGGGCTTCTAGAGAGGCCATGATTTGATTTACACAGACAATGCTTCAAAAGAAAGTCAACGCCAGAATTTGACAAGAGGTGAACTTAATTGTTCCTAGACATTATGGAAGAGAAGAGAGGAAGAAAAATTCAAAGGAAATAGTTTTCAGCTCAGACACAATTAACACAACACCATCTCAATGGATTCTGCTCATTTCAATTCAAAGAAGCTTGCAAGGTTAAGAGGCTTCTTACTGCTAGCAGGAGTTGTCAGGGAGCAAGAGTTAGGTAGGAAGCAAAGCATGCCAGTCCAACAGCAGTATCTTATTGGTTTCTAGCAAGATCCTACTGTCAGGTGATTAATAAAAGCTAATAATTTCTGAATGATCCACAAAGTAAGCTTTTCAGCCTGTGACCTGTTAACATGGTCCTGTTCAAGAGGAAGCACTGAAATTTTTACATCTGGGAATCAATCACAACCAGAGAATCCTTTTCAATTATTAAAAAAACCCAGTTATTAGAAGTTGTATTATCCTTTAGAATATCAGCAATGTGACTATTCCAGAGTATCTCTACCCAGTCTTGGTTTAAAGATGAGCCAGAGAAACAGCAGCCTGCATAACAGTTGTCAGTAAAAGGTATTTTTCTGACGTAAAGAGGAAGATTGCGTTGTGTCTGCGTAGCACATCAACCTGCAGCTCTGGTACCCTTTCCATTTTTGGTTTACTTTAAGCTATTAGAGCTCAAAAATAAAGAAGACAACAGTCTGACCTTGTTAACAGGCTGGGACAGTTTGAAGGAGGCTTACTTTGTTCACTTACATTCCCCAAATGCACAGTTCAAACAGACCGATCCAGACTTACCTGCAAGAAAACAGAATACAGATTTTGGGTTACAGCTTCCAGCTTAATGAAAATCTGTCACTGAGAAGAGAAAATAAATAATGGGTCCCTGAAAAATTGCACAGAACTAAGACTTAAGATAATGTTTTGCAGTATGATGAATTATTTGTTTGCCTGTACTTTTTTTTCCTAGCCCTTAAATAATTAAGATAACCTTTTTCATCCTGTTAATTTAATTACAAAAGGATGACTTGCCAAAGGGCAAAACATAATATCTGTCGACTTTCTCTTATTACAAAGTACTGTTTTCTCTGTTCATTCAGGCTTGCCCCCCACACCCAGCTCTCCCCTGGGTGCTTCACAACACAACAGAGTATGTCAGCATTTATTAAAACAACATGGGCAAGGGCAGGCAGGTTAGGAAAGATGAGGTTTGTACAGTTTTAATGGAGTTTTTAACTAGAAGAAAGGTAATAAGCCACCAGGCACATGGTGAACTTCTGTTCTACAAAGGAAGCAGCAAGTCCTTGGATGCCAAACTTCTGAGTGAAGTCAACTGAGCTTTTATACATCAGTCTCTCAGCAGTTTTCTTTACAGAAGGACATCTGAATGAAAAACTTTCCAGAGAAGCATTTCTCCTTTTTGCCAAAGCACAGTAAATTCATTAATGGTGAGTTAATAAGTGTCATAGGAATATCTCCAGGGATGGGGCCTCAACTACCTCCCTCACCACCCTTGCTGTAAAGAATTTCTTCCTAATCAGCAGTCTGTATCTACCCTTCTCACACTTCAATCTATTCTCACTACAAGCCCTTGTAAAAAGTCCCTTCCTGGCTTCAGGTACCCTTCAGATACCGCAAGGCTGCTCTAAGGTCTCGCTGGAGCCTTTTCTTGTCCAGGCTGAACAACCCCAACTCTTTCAAACTGTCCCCATAGGGGAGGTTCTCCAGGTCTCTGATCATCTTTGTGGCCCACCTCTGGATCCACTCCAGCAGTCCCTCTTTTTATTCTGGGGGCACCAGACCTGGATGCGATACTCCAAATGGGCTCTCATAAGAGCAGAGAATCACCTCCCTTGTCCTGTGGCTCACAGTTCTTTTTTGACCAGATGGATATTCAATTCTGAATGTTGTGGCAAAGGACACTTGCCTCAGTTAATACGAAAAATAAAATGCATCTAGACATAATTCAGAAAGCACTGGAAATGTTTCCCTGATGTGATACTAAACTTACTTGCTATTTAGAATATGGCCTTAGTTAGAGATAGAAAAGAAATTAAAATATACTAATTTCTACATGATTAGCTAATAAAAAACATATTTGTATGCTATCAGAATCATCTGAAATAACCAGTCTCTCAGAGTGCCCGGTCCAGGTGATTGACTGTTACACACTACAACACAGTAACTCCATGTCCCTGAGGCCTCAGCATCTGCAGTAGCACAGGAGTAGCTTCTCCTTCACTGAGCACCATGGCACTCTCTGAGCGGTGAGGAAGCATAGTCTGTTGGCTGGGACTTGCCACATGTTTCTGATGTGACCTTGGGCACATACAACTTACTAAGGCTATCATCACCAATGCTCCATACACGATGAGGATGGCACTGCCCTGTCTCGAGAGGTATTCTGAGCCAGTCAGCCCAGTGACAAATGAAAGTTAAACACAAAGAAATTGATCTTATCTTTCTCCCCTCTACCAACTATCAAAGAAGTTTAATTTAACTATGTTGAAATGTTACTGCTACATTGATTCGGGCTCTACCTTCAAGAGGCTGCTGAAGACGCTCACTGGCACCTCTCTCTCTCAGACCAATTACCTCTGGCAGAGCTGTGCTGTGACAGGGACGACACCGTGGACGTGCACCAACACATCGGCACCGAGTTTAAACACTGCTGCAGGACCCAAGGCTAGTAAGGAACTGGGAAGGAAAATCCAACAGAAATCTAAGAAGGATCTTGTCCCCACCTGGTGGCATTGCTATAATTGTCACGAAGCAAAAGCAAAGAGCCGGCAGGCAGCCTAAGCTTGGAAATAGCATTTTCTCCCAACTGCATTTCAGCGCCGCTGCACTGGGAATGCATCAGTCGGTATCTGTCACACACTGACAGCGCAAATACAGTTGGAACATCCCCAGGCCCCTGGCGTCCAAGGGCAGCGAAGGACTCGGCAGCCTTCTAAAGAGAGCAGCTGGCACTGGGTACTCTGCACCTTCAACAGGCTGCTGAAGCTGCCAGCCGCCCTGCTCCCGGCTCCCTTGATTTAGTGCTGGGAGCTGGTGGGACACTGCTGCCCTCTGCTGTCAGCGCTGCGCAGCGACAGGCACCCTGCCACCATTGCACAGCTACGGGCACGCTGTCATCACTGCGCAGCCACAGACACCTGCACCCTGCCACCACTGCACAGCGACAGAACACCTGCACCCTGTCAGCTCAGAAGCAGGGCTAGTGAGTATTGCTGGAGAAAGCAGAAGGATGGTGACTCCCTGTGACTCCTTGTACAAAAGGAGTGTTCGTTACAACCACCATTTAAATACCGGATCGTGGTGATACTATCTCCTGAACCTTCTCTTCTCCAGGCTACTTCTCAATCCTTGGACCATCTTTCTGGCCCTCCTCTAAATCTTCTTCCAGCCTGTCCACATTTTTGATGCCTCAGTGGACGACAGCAAACAGAAAAATGTGAGATGGGTTTCTAGTGGTCTGCACCTTGTGGAGCAGGTGCCAAGCCAAGCCAAGCCAAGCCCAAGGTGACACCAGCTGTCAGCACCCTTCAGAACCTCACTGGAGGGTGCTCTGCCCCTGTGCAGTGGGCTTGGCAGTCAGCAACAGGCAGAAATCAGAAAGAAGAATGTGGAAGCCAGAGACAAAGCAGCAGCAGGTAGGAGCAGCCAAGGCCTCTCTTTTTATTGCTTTATTTATATCTCCCTGTCCTCAGCCAATGCAACCCCAGATAATGACAGAAAACAGCCAAAAGGCAGAGAGCTCAGCCCCAGCACAGCTCTAGGTGTCACCAAGCTGACACGGCCAAGACTGGCTGGCCTGCAGCCCAGGAGATGCCAGCTCCAGCCAAAAGCATCCTTTAAGGCTTGTTTTGTACCATAACCTTGTTGGGCTCTAAGTCAAAGCATTTATAACTTGCATCCAAATGAAGTCAATACTTGTCAAGCCACGCAAATATAGTTTTAAGCATTCCACCTCATTTGCATTATTGAATTTCTGCCCTTAAAAGTGACTACCTGCAAAGAAGTGCTGAGAGATGATAAGAACATCACAGTGCCTGTGCCAGCCATGGGACATCTCCTAGCCCATGCTTATCCCTGGCCTCATCTAGTGAGGACAGAGGGGTAGCAGTTACAAAGAAGAAAGGACTAGAATAAAAGGGGAGAGGGATATAATGCAATGAAATGTAAGAACCATAGATGTGGATGTGTACTAGATCAGGCTGCAAGGAGATGAAAGGACAGCTCTTGAAAACATAGATGTAGGAAGAAAACAAAGATATGAAGTCCAGACTGAAAACAAAGAAATACATCAAGAGCCCATTTGTGCCAGCAGCTGGTGCTTTTGCTCCTTGTTCTTTATTTTCTAGCGCAGGACTGGAGCAGCATCCTTGGATCCTATTACAATTACGCATTGGTCCCTTGCTAAGGAGTGTCACAAAAGAAGTATTTTTCTCCATTTCTGGAAAAGCAGAAGATTATGGGAAGTAAGGACAAGGTGCTTAAGCATAACAGTAATCTGCAGACCAATTACTGAATAAGAAGCAGACCTTTTAGCCTGAAGTCAGAGGATGGTGGCACATTGTCTTCTGGCTAACACCAGCTACAGCAGATATCCTGGTCTTACATTCTTACATATCATCAAGCATATACTTAGAGTCAGCAGTAACTCCCTGTTACCTGCCAAAAACTGTAGGCCCTGCACTGCTTAAGATCGCCTCTTGGGAAATTGCACCCTCAAGGGTGTAAGGCTCAAGCTTTTTGTCTGTTTTACACCCAGTTTAGGAAAGCACTTCAAACCCAAAGCACCAAGCCAGATACACACATGTCCTGCACAGCAGGGTCTTGTCTTGTCCCAGGTTGGGAACTATAGGGTTAAAATAGTCCTCCAGGGACTTGAAGATTTTGTCATTCAATCCCACAATTCTGTTATCTCTTCATAAGCTCACGGCAAGGCCAGCGTGTTCTCCTTTCCTTCCCCTCCAGCCTTGCGTCAGGCAGCAGCTGCGTTATCGGGACAAAACATGTAAGGATAGGCCTGGTTGGGGCCTCCAGAGGCTGTGCTTAGGCCTCTTGGATGGTAGAGGTTGGGGGGCGGGGGGGGAGGATTGGAGCACTGGGGATGATAGATTTAGTTTTGGGTTTTGGGAAAAATTCAGGGGATTCGCTTATGGATTCTGTATCTGGTTTTGTAATTTCTATCTGTAACACTCTCTCCAAATATAATTCTGGTTTTTTCTCCAATTCGTTTGAGAGCTTCACTCTGTCGGCTCTTTAAACCCACGACATGTCTTTAGGTGACTAGTGCCCATGTAATGGGCTCATTCTGACAGCAGCACTTGGCTATACACTGCAACTGCATGTCACAGTTTTTAGGAGGGAAGCAAGAAAAGCGAAGCATCCTTACTACTAGAAAGTCTACTTTATAGACTGCTAAAATATCTTCCAGGTACAAAGTAAGCATTTGGAGAGGGCCCAGGTTTTGGTTTTTTTCACCATGTAATCCACTTTGTAGGTGCTTTCTTAACAGCCTCTTGTCTATTTACCACTAAATTGAAAATCCTATAAAAGAGATCGTAACTCTGAAGCTAAAGCAGCTCTGCATTCTCATGGTTGTTTTATGAGAAAAACAATAGCGATATAGACACCTTTCAGAGGAAATTACCAACCCTTGCCTGTGGCAGGGGCAGGCACCAGACCTCCAGACAACAAAAAACCATAAATAATCTGCAGCAAACACATTAAAAACTTGGGCGATATTTTTACTTCCCATTTCAATTTCATTGCATTTAGCAACAAAACTTGTTATCCTGTGACCATTTCCTTTCACTCTTATTCCTCCTCATGAGGACAGAGAATTGTTACCTTAGCTATAGGGGCAGATGGTGATGTGCTGGTTTAGTGCTCTGAGCATGAGTATGTAACCCATGCTTGGCCATTGTCGCAAGGACCAAAGAGTTGTGCCCACTGCTCTGGCATATGAAGAAGGAAGAAGATGCCAGCTAGACAGCCGATCTCAGAGAGCCTTGTGCCACATGAGAGACAGGAATCTACAGCTGATCCCTTACAGGTCCACCATGAAGTCCTCGTTGATGGCAGTCACTGCACGGTAAGGTTAGTTATTGAGACCTCACAGATATCCCCTGCCTGTCTGTTGTAAGCTCAGAATAAGGCAACAAGGATCACCCCCATCAAATCCAAGCTTTTATGCAAGCACAGCAAAACAGCTTCCTTCTTGCCTGACTCCTTTGGAACTAAGTACTCACAACTTACAGGAAAGGAGGGAAACTTTGTTGTTTATGTTTTGTCTCTAACACTGTCAAAGAACTAAACATCTTTAGCTTTGAAAGTGCCCTGAAGAGCAAAAATAGAGAAAAAAATATCCTGGAGGCCAGGAATTACCCACCACTGTGTATAGACAGTGCTAAGATGAACTCTGTGTTCATCACACTGCTCATAGCCCGCTGTATCAACAACAAATGTTCACAGTGCAGATACTACAGGATGGGTTCTATTCCACATGGTTAACTCCATTTAGAAAGGCATTCAGGCATATGGCTATTCTCATCTCTACTCAAGAGTGCTCAAAGATGTAGCTCACTTTCTAGCTGATATCTAAGCACATATGAGAAGGGTCTGGGGATGCTGCAGTGAAGGGTAACACAACACCCCCTAAGTGAAAGTAACACCTTCTGAAAAGTGAATAGCTAAACTGAATGAGCTATACCCCTTGTAACTGCTAAGTCAGAACATTCTGCAGACTATCATAGAATCAACCAGGTTGGAAGAGATCTCCAGTCCAACCTATAACCCAGCCTCATCCAACCAACTAGACCATGGCGCTAAGTGCCTCATCCAGTCTTCTCTTGAACACCTCCAGGGATGGTGACTCCATCACCTCCCTGAGAAGCCCATTCCAATGCCAATCGCTCTCTCCATCAAGAACTTTCTCCTAATATCCAACCTATACCTCCCCTGGCACAACTTGAGACTGTGTCCCCTTGTTCTGTTCCTGGTTGCCTGGGAGAAGACACCAACCCTCACCTGGCTACAACCTCCTTTCAGGTAGTTGTAGACAGCAATGAGGTCACCCCTGAGCCTCCTCTTCTCAAGGCTAAACACCCCCAGCTCCCTCAGCCTCTCCTCACAGGGTTGTGCTCCAGGCCCCTCACCAACTTCGTCGCCCTTCTCTGGACATGTTCCAGTACCTCAACATCTCTCTTGAATTGAGGGGTCCAGAACTGGGCACAGTAAACTAACACATTTCAAGCACAGCAACACAGCTCCCAGCTTTATGGTACTAAAGGTTGTTTGTCCTTGATAGTGCTTTTATTCAAATAACCCAACACACAAACCAAGTCTTTTCATTATCAGCCAGGACAGATGTGATTGGAGATTACAACCTGGAAAACATTATCTTTTCACCCCTTCTTCTCCAGGGCAACTCCTCTTCCTTGGACTGAGTCGAGTGGATAGGGGTGAAGAAGGAGGGACCATATCAAAGGAAATTCCCTCAAACCTAGTGAAATCTGTGTAAGTGAACTGTGCCTGCAACACCAAACACCTGCATCCACATCAAACATCACAGTATGAAACACTTCGAAAACATGACGATGCACCTGTGGAGCTCTGGAGAAGGAGTCTCTCAGGACCTTAGCTGTACTAAAGACTAGACAGGGCAAGACTAAAGCTCTAATACAAACTTTTCTTTCATTCTAGCCCTCTCACAATGTAGATGGCAATAGCTGATTTTAGAAACACCCAAGCAATGTGACTTCCTGCTACAAATGTGAGAAAAAAACATTACAGGTATACTTTGTCAGATAGTAATTTTGCCATTATGCAACTGAGAAGACTCCACAGACACAGAAACAAGAAAGGAAAAATAGTTACCTGATGCTTTTCAATGCTGTCCACCCTTCATGTGTACCAGAGTCCACTTTTACTACCTCTTTCCCCTGAGAGCCTCTGGGAACAGTTAAGTGTCTAGAGGAACTGGATGCTCACCTGCTGCATGACCAAAGAGGGCTGCTCACCTAGCGTGCACAGCTCACTAGCCTTCTTGTCCATCTCTGAAAGACCCTCAATACAGAGGAAAATTTGAACAAACTTACCACTATAACAGGTCTTCTGGCTCCTAACAGAGCTGATGAATATTGCTGTTCTACCTCTTCAGGTCAGCACTGGAGTGGTTTAAACTGCAACACAGCTGTTGCAGAGCTAGGGCACCACTGCTATCTCATTCCAGGCAATGAAGAGAGCAGAGACTCATTTTCCAGCGCTAGTGTGACAGCTGGCACTAGGTCTTCTTTTCTCAAACCATGTTCCACATCTCATCCAGCCATGCCACAAGGTCTTCTTATAGGGAGACAGATTCCAAGCGCCTGAAAGCTGTTCTTTGGGTGCTGAGTTCCATGAACGAGGACTATAAAGTACCGCAGGCTGTCCTTGGATTTCACCTGCAGGTATTTGCGTTTTTCTCTCCAGAGAAGGAGGCTGTTAGGGTGTTCAGTAGCTTTCAGTTAAAAGTCCTGCCTTTTTGCAAGGCCCTCTGCAGATTCTCTCTGTTGTCCTGGTGACATGAGGAAGCATCACATGCTTCCTAGTGATGTTAGGAGTGCTCACACTCTATCAGAGACAGAAACCAGCCCATGCTGCAGTAAAGATCACTGCTTGTGATTAAGAATGGATGAGCACTGCTGAACTAAACTGAAGCCTCTGGCTCATGTAGGAGCAAGGAGCAAAGTACTCTTATCTGAGCTACACTTAGCCCAAGGGGTGGCTAGGCTGTACACAGACACTGCTATTTTCAACTCCTCAGAGTTGCTGCCTTTGGGAAAGAGGAGTACCCTGACCAGACATTTCCCTTTCTTTCAGAGATGAAAAACTTTAGTAGTAGACTAAAATTATACTTCTCTTTCTGCATACAATGCATTACCTTAGTCTGCTGAACCAAATCATAGACTGTTAAGTGCTCTTGGAATCCATATTTGTGGGTACAGCTCCCTGTATGAATTAGAGGGGGTTTCACTGGCAAAGATGAGTTGGGAGGACTGGAATGGGGCATTAGTCACAGTGGAAAAATGGTACTGTGAGACATGATCATCTCTTGCACATTTTGAGGAGCACACATTGCACTACTGGGTGTTACTGTTCAGTGGGAGGTATTTCTCCCTCCAAACTCAAGCTGTCTTATGCTATGCAGAGACTTTTGCATAAGCCCAACCACATTTTAAATGCAAATAACTTAAATGGGCTTTATATAAACCAGAAGCATTGGGATTTGCAAGTTGAATACCTCTGAAACAAGAAGAGCTAAATATAGAGATCTGGATAGAGCATTTAAACTCCAAATGCTGTTTTCAGATGCTAAGTATAGAATGATGTCCCTCCGGTAAGACAGTCTATGCAAAACTGGTGACTTGGTATCACCCATTAAAAAGAGCTGTCACTTCATATTAAGGATGAGGTAGTCAAAACAACTTGGTGTTCTAAGTGAAGTCCTTCTAAATTATTCCTCAAGGTCTGTCAGAGTAGAGCTTTGCCTATACTGATTCCAGATCAATATTTGCATGGCAAGAAAAGAACTGTTGAGGACAGAGGAACAAATGAGACAACCCACCATTGCTGAGTTACAGATATGCTTGGCTAAAGCAAATTAAGAAGAATCATTCCCAGTGGCAGCCTAAGATGAGGCTAAATGCTAGTGGATCCTACTTTGGGCAGGCTGGTACACAGAAGCATATATTGAAATACTCTCAAATCCAAGGCTGCCAGAGACACATTTCTGCCACAGACTCTGCAGAGCTATCGTGTGAGGATCCAAAAGCCAGTGAGGATTCCGAATCCAGTACCAGAAGGAGCTCCTGAAACAACCTGTGTGGTCAAGTGGGCATATATCCTGCTACCTTCTGGATATCTGGAAGTAATATGCCACTGTCCTGGGCTCTTTGTGAGCAGATGTGTCAGTTCTAAACAGTACTACAGGCATCACGACACAGCCCTCCCGTTACTTCAAAATCACCTTTCAACCTTTAAGATAACTTGAGGCAGTTATTTTAAAAAAATACAAGAACTGTGTATAGATCATGCACAGTAGGTACAGTTAGAGAAAAAGCTGAAAGACACAGGTAGTAAAAAGGAAAGAAAAATAACACTTGAGCTACTTCACACAGCCTCATACTCACAAACCTGCCTTTCATCCATCAGCCCCAGAACTGCAGGCACGTACCTCACCCCTGCATCCTGGCCATCAGCCTGCATGCTTCCCCGGGGGTATTCCATCTCTTTTCAGGGTCTGTTTGAGTTGCAATCCAAACATCCCAAGTGTTCCTGAGTCTTCACCACATCAGAAATTGTTTTTGACATTCTTCCCTCCACAAGGACTGCCCTCCCTTCTTCAGAAATAAGAATATCCCTTTGGCAGACAGTCACCAAGTGCTAGTACATTTCTTTCACATCAAAGGACTGGGAATTCTTACTTATTCCATGCAGCAACTGCTAAGTGTCTGCAGAAAACCTTTTCCTACACTGGATTTATACTTTGCATCAACAGGCAAATTGAAACTATAGTTGACATTTAATATATGCAGTTCATCACTTGCTCTTGACTGAGATGAGACAATGGCAATCAAAAACTCAGGGAGGGGAAGCCCTGTCAGGCTCTCCTCTACATTCACATGTGTTTGCAAACCTCACAGCATAATTAGCAAGCATTTTCTCAGTTTAAGCTATGCTGGTCTGTCTTAGGAAGTATTCTGTGACCAGCTTTAATCGAGCAGATGCACCACTCTCTTGCCACTGTATTTCAAGCAAATGATGATCTGCTAAGATGGATAAACCCTTTCTGCTGCAGTTGGTGCAGAAGGGAAACACATACCCAGCCACATGAGGTGAATTCTGCATGGAGTTTTTCAAAGCATTCCATGTAGTCATGAGTGGGTCTGTGACCCTCCCTTGTGAGCAGCCTCATAGAGAGCCAGTCTTGAATGGGAAGCGTTGCCAATTTAATTCTGTAATGCTGTGAATGGTACTACAAGCTACACACATTATTGAGCTAAATTAATTTCTGCTGTTAGGTACAGCTACATGCAGCTGAGGAATGTTGTTTACTGGACTGGGAATAGCTTGTTTGTTGGATCTATAAAATATTGTTACTTAAACAGTCCAGTGAACTCCTCTGACACAAGTTCTCTTTCCCCTGAAGGGTTTTGTTTCTAACTGGAGTTATCGATCGTTTTGGCTTTAGACAGGAAATCATCACTGCATTAGCAACCACCAAAACGGTCCTCAGTCCCTAGGGTCTGCTCCCTGACATGCCATCAATTCAAATTTTTTGATCTGGGAAGCTGAAGTTTCAAAGTGTGTGTGTGGTGTATATGTATTACTTTTCAAACACGTCTGAAAAAAGTGCTGCTAAGTTCTGCTACAATACAGTGTTGCTCTCTCTAATGCAGGGGAAAACACAGTCAGTGCACAACAAACATCTCCAGCTCCAATGTGCTGGGTCACTTTCCTAACCTTGCTGCAGTAAAGAGGATCATAGCAGTTCATGGGCTGCTGTTAGGTTCATGTCACTATCTGCTCCTTTATGGAGATGTCTGACTACAGTAAGTGAAAAGATCAAATGTTCCTGGTAAAATTTGGCATTTCCCACACACTGCACTACAAGATTACATTTTTTTATGTTTGGCACATAAATACAAATCAATAATTCCTGAAATTGTTTCATGGTGCTTCTACATTCACATGTTAATCTAAGTCAGGTTTCATTGCCTGGTGACGCACCCAAACCAACCTGCTCTGAAGTGAACACTTTATTTACTCTTATTCAACTCAGACACGGGTCAGGGTCTATGTTTAACTGGTGGTGCAAACAAGCACTACCAAACCTTGTGCTCTCCTTCTAAGCCCTGGAACGCAGTAGTCCCCTCCCATCAGTACTTCAGTACAGTGCCACAGCCAAGAGGAACATAAATGTGTTTGATAAATGAACCTGTAACTCACATCTTACCGAATACTGCAGTGCCACCTTTATGTAAAGGGATGAGGCTGTTGATAACAGCACAACATGCCAGCCTTCAATGGTATCTGTGGATGTCTAGGGGTGCCTCAGGTTGCCACTGGGTTGCAGGATGTGGCTTGTGCATTGTGGGGGTGCAGTGCCCACATTACCCACTCAACAAAGCCATCTTAATTGGATTGGATTCTGCCACCGTATGTAAAAGCAGGGCAAAACACAGAAGTTGCGCCAATCTAAACTAAGGAGATATTCATTGGTTTGTTCTTTTGTAAGAAATAACATCACCATTTTTTAACATGCCTTTGCAAAATGGTGAGGTTAATTCTACAAAGTGAAGAGGCAGAGAAGACACAAGGGAGAGTCAAATTGTCTTTATCACAGGCAATCAAACTTACACTGAGGACAGATTCCCAAACAACTAATCAGGTGAAAGCAAGCGTTCTCATTTGAGAGAGGTTACCAGGATAGCACCAGGAGTGCAAAATGTGGCCATATTTCTGGCTAGGAGGAGATGAATCTCCCAGGTGTCCAGCTAAAACTACAAACACACACTCACAATATGCCACCTCCATCAATAAACAACAAAGTGCTATTAAATCCAACCTAAAGTTCAGCATTCCTCCATCAAAAAAGGTCCAGTGTAGCTTCAGACATGGATAACAGTAGACAGCAATTCCCACACCTATCTTTATCAATACATGCATTATTTTATATCCACTTATTACTGAGCAGTGTATTTCCATAAGTACTTAATTTATAACCCTCATCAGCAGACTTAACAAGCCAAAGTCAAGACCCCATTAAACCCCCATTTCATGTTCCTCAGGTTTACACAGTAAACCTCAGCAGCCACGGTTTGTTTTCATCTCTTAATCAATTGATACAAATCCAAGAGTAATTTCCATTTGTGCTGCGCTATGGAGTTGTAAACCTTTATGGAGGTGTTAAGAATTGGCCATCAAGAACATTAACGAGCAGGTTTTTACCTCTTATGGCATTTCCCCACTGTTGTGGCATCTCTGACACTCGCCTGGCAGAGCACAGGCAGGAGGAGCAGAGATGGTGAATGGCTTGATTGGAGCAGAATGAAAAACAAATTCAAACCCAAACCACATTTTTGGTCAAGTAGCAAATTTCCCTTCTT
The DNA here is from genome assembly GCA_013399055.1 of Ramphastos sulfuratus. Lineage (NCBI taxonomy): Eukaryota > Metazoa > Chordata > Aves > Piciformes > Ramphastidae > Ramphastos > Ramphastos sulfuratus. Next base: position 1,127,610 of record WBNM01006289.1, on the reverse strand, counting down.
TCACTGCCCAGGGCATGAGGCTCCTGAGGAGTGAGAAGCATGCTTGCCCCATCCCAGCAGCCCCTTCCCAGCCACTACCTTCTACTGCAGACAGAGATGGCAGGAAGAAGAAATGGTGATAGTCATAATCCTGGGGTTCCTGTAGTCCCTGTCAGCCTGCATTCCCCAGCTCAGTGAGCAGAAGGGCTGCAGCTGTTGCAAAAAGCTGCCAGGAGCCATTTTGGAGGGCAATGCTCTGCAGTGGCCATGTAGAGTCTCATGGGAGAGCCAGAAAGCCCTGCATCAATCCACCCCACTACTAACCACCATGTAAGGCCCCAACAGCAGCCCCCAGGGAGGCAATTATCCTGTAAACTTACTGCTTCTGAAGTGTAAATGATGTGCCATGTGAATGATAGGTCATGTGAATGATGGGCTTATGTAGTTGATGGTAGAGAAGGGATGTGGGAGCACACATCTTGAGGCAGCCCCCCCCACCTCAGGGGGCCACAGGTACCCTTGAGCTCTTGATCAAACATGGCCAAAGCAGCCAAGGCTGTGGGTGCTGGACAGGACCACACATCACATCACTAGCAGCTTCAGCAAGAAGCTTAAAAAAAATCTTTATCCTCTCATACAGCAGTCCAGAGTGGGGACAATGATCCAGGCACTCAAGGCCACACTCACAGAGACTCAGTTACCAACACTGCCACAGCATTTTTTGGGCCTACAAGACCGAATGAGGTTTTGCCTCTCCATCTCACATTGTACCACTTGCTGCAGCCTGGCACAGCCATCTTGCTTTTCTCTGTTTTTCTGCTCACAGGAATGAGAAACTGTCACTGCCTGCAAGCAGCAAGCAGCTTGCTCTGGGAAAAGCTGCTTGGAACAGTGACCAGGGATCTATAAGGGTCCTCCCACAAGACAAATGTAAAATTAGCCTGCTGCAACCAGGCCCTTCTGCCCTGGCCAGTCACACCTGTGCCATGCAGCTATGGCAGTGGTCTCTGTGTGCCTGCTCTAACCAAGACAGCAGCCAGTGTGGGTCCAAACAAAATGAGCTCCTTCCCATGCAACATTCCAGAGCTGAGCAGGACAGCTCACAGAGGAGTTTCATTTCTGAAAAACATTTTAAACTGCTGGTCTGAAACCAGTGAGGAAGAGAGGAAGTAATTTTCCTTTCAGATCTATTTTTCTGCCCAATTCAGTGATCAGAGATGAAAATCTCAGCACCTAATGGAGGAGGAACTGGAAATTAAGCCAGCTGCTTTGTATTACTGCTGTTGGCTTCAGGTTTATTTGGATCAGTCATCCCTTTCTAAAATAAAATAATGTTGTATTCTTCAAGAAAGCCCCAAAGGTTCCTTTTTAGGTTTGTATAGGGGGTGAAGAATGGAAACTTTGATGATCGTTACACAAGAGAGAGATGGCTTTGTCTTCAGGTAGCCTAATCCTTTCTTATTCTGAGCACTATTCGAATATAACACACAAGAGACTATAAAAGCTTTGGGCAACTCTTCAAAATTACTTAATCAGTTAACCACTCAGTCTATATGATGCCTCAGTAGGCCCCGGGAGTGAAAGATATCTGGTGATTCCCAAAGATGAAGAGTCACCCAGAAGCAGAAGTGCTTAAAGCTTGTGCATAAACAAGAGTTTTTTTAAAATCTTGCCACTTGGCTAAGCACTGCACGACTGCAGAGACTAAAACCATTCATTCCAAGCATAGAGGAGTGGTCACTATCAAATCTGCTGCCTTTACATACAACTAACAGGCATTTCTGCTCCTGCGTTACCTGACAAAGTGCATGGCAGCCACAACTCACAGTTTATGCATTATATACAACATTTTCTACATTATTTTGATGTCAAAATGAATCTGCACTGAGAGCTTTAATCATTACCCTCAGCCAAGTAGTTCGTAGACACAGTAGTTTGATGAGGAGATCATACAACTAGAAAGCAACCCCACAACTCAAAAGACACGTTCTCAAACTGTGTTTTGAAAAATTAAAGAACCTGACAGTAAGTTGCTTCCTCTTTTCTGGCTCTTTGGCCCTTCCTATGCAATTAAACAGATAATTATATCCTGCTATGCTAAATACAGATTGGTGTAAAAAGCGTTGTTGAAAGGCTGCTAGCCCTGATTAAACTCTACAGGACTATTAAAGGTTAAGACCTAACCTCAGCTCCTCTCAGCTCACGAGCTTCAATGAGGAGCTTGCAGCAACATTAATCAGCATGAAATAATGAGGCTGTGAGAGGCAGCGTGTGATTTCTTTATTTCATCTTAATTATAATTTAAAATTTTTATGTCAGGAACTTGACAAGTGTTCGAGCAAGAAGAATTATTGCCTCAACAGCAGTTAAGGTCAGGCAGAGAAATGTGCTCAATCCCAAAGAAAAGCAATGAATTTGTCCTGTAACAGTAATGCAATTCAAATTGTTCTGCTGGCAGTTCCTGACAGCTAAGAGGTTGGTTCAGAAGCCCAACAGTAATTCTAAAACATGTCTCTCTGGTCTCCAACCATGGCAATTTTAACAAATGCCAGGTTTTTGGAAAAGAATCATCTAACCCTACCAAAAGGGAATATGTCAGCAGATATAATCAGGTTGCGTTGCAGGAACATGCTCCTACAGCAGGTCGTGACACTGGTCTTGCTGGGAAGACCAGGGAAGGAACTTCCACACCTGGTACTGGGATTTTCTCTTTTAGCTGGAGATGAGGCCAAATTCCTGAAGCATTGGACTGGAGATGTCTCAGCCCCTGTGGGAGATAATGCCAGTGGGTGGTCCTGCTTGGGCAGTGAGGACAGCGCAGGGTCATGGTTTGGGTTATTCACTGGACTCAAGCTCTTGTCCTTGTGATTGCATGAGACATGTGTGTGAAGCTGTGTTCCCTAGAACGTAGCATACTTGGAGCACAGCTCAAGTCCAGTACTGCTCTTTAGACACAGATGGACTGAGAGCCCGTGGCAACACTGTCTGCTTTTCTTCTCACTTGCCACACATCACATTCCCTAAGCAATATATAACATCTTACAAAGCCTCTTATGTGACCTTAAAGATTCCAGGACAGTTAAAGTAAGCCCACATCCATTCTTTTGATACCTCTCACAACAAAAAACACATCCCTAAATCAAAGGAGTGAGACTATACAGGACATCTTAGGCTGTTGGGCAGAAGGACCATGCAGTACTGATCCAAGGGATTTAAAACAATTAGCAGAAATTAAGATGAACACTAGAATCTAGGTAAATGCATTACCTGGGAAGATCACCACAGCCTTCTAAAGGGCAAGTCATGCCTCACAAGTTGACATTGTTAGACATGACAGAAGAAAAGTCCCCTCAAAACAATCTAGAGAGTACTGAAAGAAGGAAAACAGTCATATGATGGCAAGATTTTCCTTTTGCACAACAGAAGAGCATTCAGTTCCTTTGGCAGCAGATCTGTTTTCCATATAATATCACCTTTTAGAAATGAACTTTTATAAGCATGGTGATTAATAATCTAGGCTGAAGCAGAGCAGCATTATTCCCTGGTAGAGCTAAATGAGCAGCTGCCACAGGAGATACTGTGTATACTTAACCAGGGCTAATAAATGGGATTTTTAAGACAAAAACCCTTCTCATGGTGAGTTCTTTCTAGAATGAATATAAGCAGGCAGCTAACAAATAGTTGCAGTTGTGTATAGAATTACACTGCACTTATACCACTAGCACAAGGAAAACAGCCTTTGCTTTGATGGAAACAAGGTTCTTACCACAACAGCTGGGATGATGCCAGGCAGGAACAACAGAAGCTCATGCAGGAAGCTTCCTGTCAGAAGGATACCTGTCTGGTAGGAACTAGGAGCAGAACTTCAAACTGCTTCCATACGACCAGCAGAACCACAAATAATCTAATTCTCTACTCACTAATCAAAAGAAAATCTCAAATAGATAAGACTATGATAAAGATGTAGCTGGAAATCATTCTTGAAATGCTTTCAACATAAGTGATTTGTACAAACCTAATGAAATCATATAGTGCTTTTGTGTATTTTCAAATCACTTAAGTTGGATTTCCATCACACTGATCACAACAAGCATTGTAAATAGTGCAAGGATTTTACTCCTTATTTGCCTAGTTAAGGCCACTCTCCGTGTGCCTAGCAGCACATAATAAGCAGTGTTTTAATGACCTAATCCCCAAGGAGATGTATTTCATCTTTTTTAATTTTTTAAACTAAGGCTGTACTTCAAAGTGAGCCATATTCCCATGTTACCTAAAAATCTGGCTTCAATTCTTTGGAGCAGGGAATGAGCCATATTTGAACAGTGCTCTTTCATGTTTTATTTAAGAGCAGTGCCCAGGGCCCATGCTGGGCTGAGATAGTAATGTGGAGGAACCATGGCCATGGTTTGGGCACCAGCCACCTCTCAGGTTTGGGAGGTGTGGGGTGTGGCAAGGAAGGAGGACTGTACAGATGGCTTGGGGACTCCTCTGCAGGGGATGTTAAGCAGGTATAGCTGCAGAGAAGGTGCTACTTAGCATCACAAAAATTTAGAAGGCATCTCCAAAAGCTAAAAGGTTCAGCCTCTGACAATGCAGTGCAGCCCACAATATATCAAAGCAATCCTTTTGCATTATGATCTTTGGTCCTGTTAGGGCTCTCCTGTTATTTTAAAATAATTACCCATGAGATTAAAGGGTCATTCATTTAAATAGGAAATTACTAGCTCCCTCATAGCAGGAAGGTATGGAGGACAAAGTTTGCAGGGTTGATTGAATCTGAGGTATTAAAATGATTGTAGATTTACTGATGATGGACTAGAATGTGCTTGCAATAAAGAAACAGAAATTCTATTCAGACTTACTTGTTAAGGATATGAGTTAACAACCTTTGTATTCAATTATATATTTTAATTTTTTTAATGTATTTGCCTGTTGGCCTAAGCTGCAGCAGTGAGATTCCTGCAAATAAATTAGTAGGTGTCTTTGTGACAAATTACTTACATTGTCTGCATTTTGAGTTTGAGGTAGCAGACTAAAAATGCGGGAAATGAATCACTGAATTTCCCTCCCTGTGTTCTCTGTAGTGAAAAATCAAGGAAATTACTGACAGGTGGATATCTAACTTGGTGGGAAACAGCTTCTCTGCAGAATCACATACAGACATTAGTGAGCAGAGTGTGAGAACAAAGCCAAATGACAGCCAGCTGCATGTTGAGGCTCCACACATTCAGAGCTGTGGTTTTGCCCCAGTCACCATTATCCTAATACAGCAGATGTGCAAAAACCATGGTCACACAATTATAATAGTTGGAAAAAAGCTTTAAGATCAAGTCCAAACCATAACCAGGGCCAATATTACACCATATCCTTGAGCATCATATCTAGATGGCTTTTAAATACATCCAGTGCTGGGGATTCAACCACTGGGCAGCCTGTTCTAGTCTTTGAGAACCCTTTCAGTATAGAAGTTTTTCCTAATGTCCAACCTAAACTTCCCCTGGTCTAACCTGATGCCATTTCCTCTTGTCCTATCAGCTGTGACCAACAGTTGTAGAGAACAATGAGGTCTCCCCTCAGCCTCTTTTTCTTTCATACTAAACAACCTCAGATCCCTCATCTGCTCCTCACCAGACCTGTTCTCCTTTCTCTGGACACATTGCAGCACCTCTTACCTTGCAGCACCAAAACTGAACCTGATATTCAAGGTGCAGCCAGCCTCACCAGTGCCAAGTATAATGGGATAATCACTGCTCTGTTTCTGGTGCCCTGTGCTTCGGAGATCCCGGCAGTTGTATGGACATGACTTTTAACTCAGTAGGGAGATGTAAAGGCAACCCAAACTGTGCACAGCCTAGAAGAATCACAATTTGCTCATTTTCAAGACTAGAAGTGGAGCTGTGGGACAAAGGAAGAATTACAGTAGTGCCTGCTGAAGTGATACATGAGAAAAGAGATACATGTGTAAATACATTTTGCACAGGAAAGAGGTATAGAAAATAGGAGAATACAGAACTATTTTGGCACATGTAGTATTTTGTCAAGCTGATAATTTCACTTTTCTGTACTTTGCATACATGAATGTTGATGAAACGTAGTTCCTTCCCAGGGAAGGTTAAAGAATAGATTTAAATAACTTCAAAAGAAACTAGAGAGCCTGTCAATTCTTTTAAAATGACAAGAAAATGACTGGCCTAATTTATGCGTGGAAAAGCCTTGCTCTCTTTGAAAAGATCCCTTTCCAAGAGCAGGGCACTGTGCAGCTCCGAAGCTCTCTACTGCCCACAGCAGGGAGAGCTCAGGCCTGGTGAACACTTTCACCCAAATTATCAGCCAGCAGTCTCAGCTCTGGGAATCTTGAATGCTCTCTCCTATAGGGAAGTAAATCCTGTGCTTGTATAGAAGCCAGGACAGTGAGGGCAGCTGCCATCCCTCGGTGTCTGCCTGCATCTTGCCAGACGAGGTCAGCAGCACCCAACTACACTGGCGTTTCTGAGAAGCATTCATGCCTAGCAGAGCAGGCACATGCACATAAACACAAACTCCTTTTTGCTAGCTCATCTTACGTGATTTAGATCATCCTTATATTATCCAGAGTTATCAATATCAGCTCAGCAGGAAGCACAGTTTTTGCAGTCTAGCTTGTGGCACAGACCATGTGAAAGAGCAGTAAGATTCATCCACTGAAGCACCCTTAAGAACTGCTTAAATTTGTTCAGAATCTCTTTCTGTGATTTTGGACCTGCTGGAGTGTTGATTTACTGCCCAGCAAGCACTGAGCTGTAGGCAAAAGGAAGCACAGGGGTGTCGGGGAGGCAAAGCAGGTTTAGAGCTGTATGATTATTTCTGATGTGTGTTTACATTTCAGCAGCTGAGTGCATTTATAGAGCTGTTTGTGCTGGGCCTTCAAATCTGATAATTTCACACCATAAGGCATAGTTTAAAAAGCCTTTCCTATTTACCTCCTACTGTTCCTCCTGCTAGCAAATCTCACATGTTTTGTCACTTGACCTGAAATGCACTCTCAATGTGCTTAACTCCACAATTTTAAGATAGCAGTTCTATTGTAAAGATATTTTCCCTCAAACAAATAATTTAAGGCCACTATAACTAAGTTCAAGTATCACTGTTGTCTCACTGCACAACGCATCTGGAGAAGCTGGCCTATCTTGAGCTGCTGATTTTGTTCCTGTAAAGCCTGTTTTTTACCATTTCACCAGAAGTGCTGAGTTTCCCCCAGAGGGATGACAGCTCCCTGCAAGATGACCACTGACACAGGCAAAACAGTGTGACACAGCTCCAGGACAGCCTTGCTTGCTAAATGTTTTGATTCCTTAGCTCTGCCACTTGCTATGCATGCAGACACACACATGCTGAGCACCCTCAAACAGCCACTGAAATATCCAAAGCATTTCCCTTAGTGCTAGTCTAATGCTATGGTTCAGTTGTGCAAATTAATTTGTGTTTGGCTTGCTACCAGG
>WBNM01006289.1:1061657-1120125 GCA_013399055.1 Ramphastos sulfuratus | reverse complement strand
GGGGGGGGGGGGAAACATTTCAACTTGATCTCAGCTTTGGTGAAGTTAAAATGTCCCACTTGATTTGGAGGGAAAAGTCTCTTTGAAGCACCTAAGAGTGGCTGGAAGTGTGAGCCAACTGCTGGAGAAATGGGACAAGCCAAAACCTGATCTAAAGACATCCCTGCTCACTGCAGGAGAGCAGTGCAAGATGAACTTCCAGGATATCCTCCATCTCGATGCATTCTATGAAAGCCAAACTTGCAGCCCAACATTCAGAGGCAGGTTTGTCCCTGCATCCCTGACACCCTGACCAGTGCCCAGACCAGAAGAATTTGCATTCTCCCTTAGACCAACTATATCAGTAGCTGACAGGTGCGACTGAGACACTCACATGAGCGATTGGAAAAGCATTGATACGGCTTTTAAGTGGTATCGATTATGCTATAAAATGTGGGTTATAGATCCCCATGCTGCTGCTGAAATTAAACACTGCCTCATCCTAAGCAATGTGGTTGCTTCAAGGACTGCCTGACAAGTCAGTAATGCCTAACAAATATGTAGAGGATTGGTGGCAGAAGAATAGGACCAGCCTTTTTTCAGTGGTGCCCAGTGACAGAACAAGGAGTAACTGCCACAGACTTGAACACTGGAAGTTCCATCTAAACGTGAGAAGGAATTCCTGTACTTTGAGGGTGGTGGAACACTGGAATAGTCTTCCCAGAGAGGTGGTGGAGTCTCCATCTCTGGAATAATTCAAAACCCTCCTGGATGCCATCCTGTGCAATCTGCCTCAGGTGAACCTCTTCTGGCAAGGGGGTTGGATTGGATAATCTCTAGAGGTCTTTTCTGACCCCTATCATTTTAAGAGGTTCATTTTCAGGTGTCTTCACTGCCCTTTACTTTCAGTTACATTTATGTAAACAAATATATGCATATGTGCACAAGCAAGCATTTCAAATACTATACATTTCTTACAGCAGAAACTGAACATTTGCATTTTCTGCCTATACAGTCCATAAGCAGCTAACAAAAAGACCAGGGACTGAGAATTATGTGTCATCATCTCAGACTGAGAATGCTCCAACCCAGTCCTGATGTCTGTTCTCTCCATGGGCAGATTTAATTTCCCACTGGCAAGCAAAATCAAATGTCTGTATAACAACTCCTGAGTCCAATGCCAGCATTCCAAGGGCTGGCTGGAGCTCTTAGAGTCCCTGCACATGCCAGCACAGCCATCACCTCGGGCTGCACAGGAGCTGTTTGCTGTCCTGGTATCTTAGATCACTTCTGCACACTCTCAAAGATGCATTTACAGGTGGTGGTTTTTGTAATGGGCTGCACATGAGAGGACCAAGGGGTCTACAAGAAAACTGGGGATGAAATTTTTACAAGGGCTGGTAGTAATAGGACAAAAGGGAAATGACTGAAGCTTGAGGAAGGCAGATTTAGACCAGATGTTAGGCAAAAATTCTTTACAGTGAGGGTGGTGAGACACTGGAACAGGTTGCCCAGGGAGGTCATGGATGCCTCCTCCCTGGAAGTGCTTAAGTCGAGGTTGGCTAAGGCTTTGAGCAACCTGGTCTAGTGGAAGGTGTCCTTGCCCATGGCAGGAGGGTTGGAACTGATGATCTCTAGCGTCTGTTCCAACCCAAACTGTTCTATGCATCTGTGGGTGAAAGACTAACACCGGCCACAAGAATTTAGGCTCCTAACACCTTTGAATGCTTTTCAAAATATTGACTAAAATGTTGCCTGTACAGCATGGGCTCAGAGCTGAGATTCACATCTCAGAGAAACAAACCTTCCACCTCTCCTGCCTGCCTGGCACTGCTAGATTCACCCAGGTCGGGTGTCTCAGAAGCTCAAGGGGAACAAATGGAATAGCTTTGCTTCCCCATAATGTCCATCACACTAACTTCCATCCATGTGGTTTGTTTTTCCATCCTTCGCTGACCTGCACATCACACCCCATGCTGCTGAGTCTTTTATCTCACTCTGAAACACAGATTTCTAGTAATTGGGCCAAAATGCCACACTGTTTCCTGAGGCTGCTGCTCTCTTCCTTTTGCCCCTGCCAATAATAAAAATTATTTTCACAGTAGATTTTTTTCCCACTGCATGAAGCCATAGATTTAACCTTGTTAAAGGCAACTAGCTGCCTCTGAAGGATACTGTTTGATGCAGTTCAGACCAAATGACTTGAGACATATTAACAATATTATCAGTGTGTGCAGGAAGCCAGGCTGTTGCTTCCATTGGGAAGCACAACCATGAGAATTTTCTTGTGAACCATCAGCCAAAGAATTAAACACCAAAATGCAGAGTAGGCTATTGAAATGTCAGTGGAAAACTGGAAAAGGCGCTGGACAGGTTGTCAGTTACCACTGGAGCAGTAAAATAGGAAAGGGTTTGATAGTTCTGATTTGCTCCTTATGTGCTGACAATATGACTGGCACTGTGAGAGAGAGAAGGAGGTGCTCTGCCTCCCTGCTTTTAGAAAACAGAGAGTGAAAAAGAAAATACATAGAGTCAAAAGAGACACACAGTAGGAGATCTCTTCCTTGTAAACTGCAGATAGCTACGTGACACATGCAGATGAGTACTTGTGAGTCTCAGAACAAATGGATTTTCAGAAGGGATTTGACTAATGAGTAGGTGAAACTCTTCTGACAAAAGGAATTAATGCCTAAAAATCAGCACTTTAATGATTTTTAAAGCACAGAATTCCATTTATTTGTTACTTTGTACAGCCTTTGGCATTTTTGGTGTCTGCAATTAATGGCAAAAGCTGCTCACAGCTGGCTGGAAGGTGCAGAGGGTGCTCTCCACTCTGTCAGGACACAGGCAGATGAAGATGAGGGAACACAGTGTTGCATCCATATGGTGCCATGTTTCAAACCTGTTTGAGGAAGGAGAATTAAATCCTCCAGCAGCCCACGGGCAGCCTCCAGGGCTGCTGCAGGCAAGGTTATGCCTGTGGTTACACCTGCCACAGGAACAGGGGGTTGGAGCTTGCCCATGGCTGTGTTGCACAGCATCTTCACCCTTAGAGTTAATAAAGCCCTCTTTAACTATCAGATTTATGAGAGCACATAATTTGTAAAGTTTAAGAGGATTGTAAACAAGGAATATGTTTGCACCATATGGCAAGGGATGTGGTTGTAGTCTTCCTCTCCAAACCTGCAGCTGGAGTTAGCTGGATCATCATGGTCCCATAGTTCAGCTTGATTCTTCAATTTTCTCACTTTCAAATGCCATAATTTTTTCTCCAGTCCTCCATGAATACAGCAAGGATAATAGCACAAGAGGCTTTTCCCCCAGTCATTGATCATGACAAGTAATTATGGTTATTTTTTCTGAGAACAGAGACAGAACAAGTTCTGCTCATTTATAGGTGGGCTAAGAATTTTTTTTTGTACATCTGGGGTTTAGGAAATGGCATGGAGAGAATTTTGAGACAGGTAGAACGTGATCCAGCATACATAAAGGATGAGCCACATACAGAGGCATTTCCCAAGTGTGAATAGCAGAGCAGATGTTGGCTTGAAGTACTTCCTTCACCTTTGTGACAGCAGAAATCTGCACAGAAACCCCAGTGGTTCCCTCTGCATTCTGCGTGTGTGGAGAGAGCAAGTGGTGATGTTCCCTGCACCAAGACAGCAGCAAATACTAAATGACAAGAGGTCAGAGGCTACTACTGTCTTTGGGGTATCTGCTGAGGTGTTACAAGTCCATGTGGCATAGTCACCCCCAGGTGAGGCATATCAAGAATGCAAGCAAAGTTGGACTCTCACTAGCAGGAGTTGGACTAAGCCTCACAACACCATCAGAGTCTGCAAGATCTGGGAAGAAGCTGAGCTAAGGTCTGCCAGGAAAGTGTGGGCAGCTTTAGCCTGGAACAAAGGACTCAGCTGAATAAGTTTGACATTGTGATACAGCACACAAGAGCTGGTGAAGTCCCAAATGGCTGCTTGGCCTGTCACCCACCCACACCTCTGCAGGGACCTGTCCTGGCCAGAGCAGCAGCAGGCAGGTCACTGGAGTTTTATGGCAGGTGCCTGTTCCTGTAACTCACAGTTTGTATCATCTCAGCTCACTGTAAATCCCTGTCTCACAAAGCCTGGATGTGGATATAACTCCCTCAGCAGCCTGGTTTAGCCCATCTTTGGGACAGGAAAACCAACCTCTGTAACATGCATAAACCTTGCATTCAAGCACTAAATCTTAGTGATATTCAATTTCTCTTACTCCCATTGCATATTGCTTTTCCTTCTCCTACTACCTGGAGATGAAAAAGCAAAGGGCCAAGGAGATGAGGCAGGGGCATCAGTTGCTGGGAAGGAGCCAGCAGTGGAGCTTGTATCACCTAAAGAAGGGCAATTAGTCAGCAGCACACAGCAGGGCCACAACTACAACAAGAGTCATACCACACTACACATGAAAGACCAGGAAGAATCCAAGGGACAGGCTTCAGTAGATGCAATCCTCTAAATAAAAATCCTTTGGCAGAAGACTGTTAAGCCCTGTAACTAAAATGTCAATTTTATACCTTAAACTGTATTATATCTGTCTGAAAGAAATCAATGTTGTGCTGCTGAAATTTGGTCAGCTAACAGCCTCCGAATATGTCTCTGTTCCAGCTGCCCTATGCACCAGTCTCCTGCTCCATTCTCATTGGTGGCTGTGAAAGCCATAACCAGGAGGAGATGAATTCTCCCTCTGCTGTCACTACTCCCTCTGCCAAGAAGGATGCCAAGGACATGTGGAACATGTAGTTTCCAACAGACATTGGATATACATTGCCAATTAATTTTTCATAAACCACTAATGAATAAAAAGAGGGAAGGATTTTCCAGTGCACAGTGTCAAACATCCAAGTAGGTAACTGCAGGTATTTATCTTTCTCAAGATAAAATAAACACCATATGGGATTATACCCAGAGCATCAGCTTGCAATTAGAAGTAGGGTTGGTAGGAAATCTTTAGGCCACAATAAATGCCAATTTATCCATTCCCAAACCTGCTGCTGCTGAGCTGGGACATGAGGAGATCTTTGCAACTGTCACTCGCACTCACATTCATACCGAGAGCGCGCAGAGGCTTTGAGGCTTGTGAAAATCTGGATTTGGTGTGCCTCAACTAAAGTCAATCAACTCTCTTACCCCAAATTCTAAGAGCTTGCTTTAAAATCAATCATTGCTACCTGTAGCTATGACCAACTGAAGCATGATACAGCCAGTATGAACCTGCTGTGAAAACAGATGGAAAATACAGTAAGATGGATATTTGGGTATCTAAATTATTTGCAGAACCTTGCTTCTGTTTCACTAAGGTGTGACACCCACAGGAGAACAGGAGGAAGGATTGTGAGAGCAAGGCTGTGCTGTGTCTGCAGCACACAGGCCACAGGCTGAGGCACAATTTCAGCCCCACGGTGAGTGCACAGTAATGACAGCAGCATGTGCCTGTGTTAATTGTGGCAGCCTGCTGGGCCACAGTGATCCTCCGCCCTTCACTGAGCCACTGTCACTGGCAGGCCAGGAAAGCCTGGAGCCATAGACTGAATGAAGTTCTTGATACAGGTTGCTACTTTCAAAGACATTTCAGAACAAAGTCCCTGTCAGGGTAAGAGTAATTTATTTTCTGTCTTACATGGCCAAATCTTTTTCATTAAGACATGGGTATTAATGCCATCTTGCAAGCATGGCTCAGAATCCAAACAAGGCTCTTAATCATTTCAGAGATGGTGGAAGAGATAGAACTATATTAAAAATATTTATTCTGTATGGTAGCACAGAGATCTCCTTCAGCCCATCAGTTATGTGAGACATATTTAGTCTGGTTGTAGAAGGAAAAAAAAAGCAAAGGTCTTTTAAAAATTGCCTATATTTCTAGGTAGACAGCTATGGAACTAAATCAAACTGGGATGGAAAACATGAAAGAAATTACAGGAATCATAGTACACCATTCTCCATCTCCAGATTGAAGTTTTATGTTGTAAAATTTACATTGTCTTTTGAGTGATTATTTTGTTTCACTTTTTTGTATCTTTTTTATCACAACCAACTTATTGGAAGCCAAAGATGTTTTGCAGGCAAATGACTGTGACATAATTCACCCCCAGAAGTGGCCAGGCTGCAGAAGCAGTGCCCAGGAACCCAGCACCCATGGCAGGATGTGTGCTGCTTAGCCTTGCTGCCCCATGCCTTGCTCAGCATCCTCCCTGCTAGAAGGACATTTTGCAGGAGGGAGCATTTGGGATGCAGCACCCTGCTTTGCCTCTCAGTCTGTGCCACAGCTGCAACCATTTCAGGTAGAAGAGTTGATTTCCTTGGCTTTCTGCCTCAGCCTGCCATAGATCCACTTGCAGATCTCCCCAGGGCCTCACTGGTGAGGGCATCCTGCACCTTAAACCTGTGAACTGGTTGCTGAAGTTTCATCGCAATTAGGAGGAGTTGCAGGTCCTGTGATTTCTATTCATGGCATGTCTTAGCAGCAGCCAAATTAAAATCTTTACCATTAAGGAGCTGATAGCTCCTGTAATTGCAAGTATCATTCTGTATTAGCTGGAGGCAGCAGCATGACTCACTGGCTAACAGTAGATCTGTTCATAAAATCGGAAAACTTCTAACCAAAGAGAATTTCCTGAGCCATGAATTACTTTAGAGAAAGTACTAATTCCAAACAAATTACTTATATAATTTGTGCTGTCAATACAAGAACTTTTTTACTAGTTAAGAGTCTTTATGCTGCACACTGCTCTGAATTACCTTCCTGGCTGCCCTACACTGCATCAATTCATGATTCCAAAGAAAAATCTTCCCTGAAGGATGAGTCACAGCTCTCTACTGTCCTTCAGGTTAAAACACATTTATTTCCCTTTACTTTCCACAGAGCACATGTTTTAAGAGTTGATGAGTTCAACAATTGATATGTTGATCTATTTGCCCAGAATAATCTTAAACCAAATATTAGAATATTCTCATCCTAGACACCTATCCCCTGTGTGGCTGTCTATGAGGGATGAAAGAATGAGGGAGAAAATCCAGGAGGACACAAAGCTAGTGCAGGTTTAAACAGGATTTTTCAGGTCATTTGAGGTCAGAAAAATAAAATGTAAAGGTAGGGATAATTGCAGCATGCACTAAGGGGTTGGTTTGTCTCAGAGTTCATTTCATGAAGATTTAAGTGCTAATATAGGGTGGGTTTGGTCTAGGAAGAGGCTGCAACATGCAGCCAGCCAGAGTAATGTGAGTGGTGACAGGTCAAAGCCCCACAGGAGAGCAGCTAAGCCACTGACAAGCCTGCTGCATCTTCAGAAAGAGCTCCATTTAGTCACACACTTGGTCCAATTTGGAGAATTTTGCTCCAGACTAAAATTAATAAGTGGCCTGTCAGGATGAGGTGACTCTTCTAACCTCAAGACTGCTTAGACTGAAGTTTAATACTAACCTCGGATCTCTCATTTAAAAGATTTATTCTAACATTGGGGATTTTCCATGTAGCTATGAGCTGAAGCATCCAGCATCCACACCAGAATTTCAATACTTTCTCTCACTCCCCAGTAGGGCTCCATAATAAAGAAAGTAGATTTTTTAATGCTCTGGAGTCTTTAAACATCTTTCTCCTTAGCAGTCTGTGCACATGCAGCAGCACATTGGGAGGAACATAGCCCAGACATGAGTGAAAAGGAGAAATCCTCCAGGTCTGCAATCAGGCACGAGCAAGACTGGGACCCGGTGCGTAATAGGATGGATACCCAGGCAGCCCCATGGCCCCTCACCATCCAGCAACCACAGCAGCACCCAGTGCTGGAAATAACAGAGAAAGATGAGTGGCAGAAGCAGCTCTGGTGTGAAAACACCTAAGAAGAGAGAAGAGGAATGCAAACCCTGCCAGCATGGGCAGGAAAGCCCCAAGCCCCAGAGCAGCGGGATGGTGGCCAATAGAATGTGCAACAAGAAAGCCAGCATCCATCTCTTGTTGCAGCCCTCTTACAATCATCATCTATCAGTGAAATCACTGAAGTCCTTTGAAAGAGGTTTTTCTGGTACTGCACATGGCTATTCAGTTGGAGTTTAATACAAAATGGAGCAAAGCCCCTGATGGATTGCTGCAGAGCACTGTTTTATTTGAGAAGGGGAACACTATAAGCAGATTAACAAAACCATTGTTAACACTGAGGTGAGTCCTAGAGCTGTTACTATCATGAAGAGGCCAGAAGTAAAAGCACTTTGCATGAAACACAAAAAACTGTACTAAGAGGAAAACAAACCAACCAACCAACCAGGTCTTGCAGTACAGAGCAAATGAAAACAGTGAAGAAGAAGCAAGGAAAATTAAGGGCCTGGATTTTTGCACAGGAAACATGAAAACAGAGAGTATTTGCCCCATCAGACTACTACTAACTGGAGCCATGGAAAGTCCAGGCATTCCAGCTGTGTCCAGATGCATGTTGCCAGCATTCTACCCCATTTGCTCACATCAGTTATTATTTTTTTTCCCTCTTATATATTTCACCTTTTTCGGGAAGGATGTGGGAGATCCCACCTGCTTTGCTCCAGAGCAGGAGCAGCACCTTGGGTATCATTCCTACAGCTGTTGCCATGCTGGCAGCAATGCTGTTACCTCAGTAAGTTCTCCCTGAAGAAGGAATGGCTTCCTTAAAGACAGTTCTCACACAGGATATAAAAGGTGGCATATCTGGCTTAGGCTCAGTGAGCCAAATGTTCAACATCAACACTGAATGTCAAGCTTACCCTAACACAATCAGAAATATGGAGGAGCTCCTGAAGAGCCACAGCTTGTGGACTGCTTCCATGCTTCAGAAAAATCTGAAGAAAAAGGATAATTGAAAGATTTGGTGATAAGGTCTGAATTGATGTCTTCAGCTGGGCATCCCTGCTGACAGAGGCTGACTCCAGCAGCTACCACAGCAAATTCCCTCGTGTGACACCTGTACAGAACAGATGTGCTCAATAAAAGAATTGAAAGTTGGTTAAAAATAGCAACATGCCAGGAAAAAACATTGTTTGATGGAAAGAGAAGAACATATGCTGTTCTATACCACTATGTGCTCGAGCTCTCTAATTTCCATATAATATGCAGTTTACTTCCCACAACTTAAGGAAATTTCATTGTCATGAAATAATCTTGAACAGTATCTGCAATAATAGCAACAAAAGACATAGGAATACGCTAAAATTACTTTTTTTTTTTTTTTCAGATTCCTCTGATGCTGCTTTATCGTGCATGGTAATGTTTGATTAAGCCTGTACTTTAAAAAAACAAAAACTAAATACAACAAACCACCTACAAGTGTACGGTCTCAGGGACTGCATGTCACAACTCATAGCTTTGTGTTGTATATTCTGCTTCCAAAGGCTCCATAGGAGCTAAAAATACCCTCCTGGTGTCACTTCATATCAGCTTGCTTTTAAAACTGCCCCTGCTCAAGAGACATACTAAAGATCTGCAAACTCCCTAAAGAAAGGGTGGCCTGAGGAAAAAAGCAGGAGCCTTGCATGAAAACCCAGACTTGCCAGAGAAGAGTGGCTGCACAGCAGCAAAACACAGCAGCCACCCTCTGGGAACCAGCATGTGAAAGAGATTCTTCGAGAAAGCATCTGGAAGTGTCTCCTGTTATGGCACACTCGCTGATGGCAGCCATCAGTATTACTGCTGGAATGCCAAGCTCCATGTAGGAGGATGGATGTGCATTTAGCTTACATGCCCAATTAGATCTCTCAAGGCCAAAGAGGCATCTCAGCATGGCTGACAAAGCCAATGAGCAAAACAAAACCCTTGAGTACCTGATGTATTGCGTGCCCATTGAGGCACGTTAAGGACTAGGTATCACTCTGGATCTCAAACCTGTAATGTGTCACCCAACAGTAGCTCAGGGACCATGTTCTGGTTTCTATTTGGTCTTCACAAACTCAGGGGTTTAATTTTAGCCCCCACCCCAGCTCACTGTGGAGCTGCATGCTTTATCACACAGTAGTGGACAAGACAATTTTCTCCCCATCTGCTTTGGTGAAGATATCATCCCCTACACTGTTAATATGGAGTGGGGATCAGCTGCCTGTGCTACCATACAGTGATAGCACTAAAATTCTTTGCCAAGTTTTAAAATATAATTCAAAACAGGACACGAGAGCCCTTGGGCTCCCTGTGCTCTCCCTGATGCCATGACAGCTGTGCCTGCTATCAGGAGAGACCAGCTGGACCATGCCAGTGTTAGCAGGGAGTACAGAATCTGCAGGCTAAATGGAATCTGTCTCTCAAGGACCCTGGAATGAGGGAAATCCCATGGAAGATCAATATCTCTGCAAATTCCAGTGCTAGACACTAGCTCCTTACTCCTGTATCTGCCACTACACCTGTACAAGTGATCACGGCCAGGCAGGACCAGGAGTCCCACTCAATGCACATGAACAGCTGGCTACAAACACACCAGACTTTTACACATACACAAAACAATTTGTTCCAATCCTGCTAATAAATTCTATCCAGACAGACATCAATCTGAATTTGCTGCACTGTTAGTGAATGACCAAGGACAATGGTATTTCATTTCAGATACAAAACTAAGGCTTTGTAAAATTATTTGCACTTCAGATTACACAGAGGGGCTATCAGGAAGCAGAAGTGCTGCTGCTGTTCTGGTCTGGCTGTGCAAACATCACACCTATTGTCTAATTTTAAGATTCTTCCATAGTGAACACTCAGTGTCCCACCTTAGTACCTTACTGAAAATACAATGGTCCAGCTCCTGCAGCACAGCCTTTGGGGGGCTCCACCATTACTGAAAAGCATTGATTAACCTTCAGCCTGCCTGCCCTGGGCACACCAATGTGCTGCTGAGACTTTCTCCAGAGCCTGCCTTCCTCCTCAGCCTGGGTCACCCACACTCCTGTTAAGCACACAAGAAGCACACTCCTGAGAGCTCCACAGCCAGAGGCTCCTCTCCTGATGAACATTTGGGAGTCGTGTGAAGTCCTGCCCCAGTCTGGTCACGGACTCCCAAGTACAGCAACCTCTTTTGCTTAGCACATTGGGAAGCTGTGCAGCTCCTGCTAAGCCAGAACAGGACAGGGAGACTTACAAGCATCTTTTTATAGGGCTATCTCTCATGGCTTTTCCAGGCATATCCTTATCTATGTTAATTTAATTTGGTCTCATCCAAGCTAATTGCAACTCAATGTAGGAGAGAGTCTCATTAAGATCTTAGCTAAACTAGATATTTATACTCTCAGTATCCCCAGCAAAAATTATAAGAGAGCTGGTGTCAGGCACAGATGTGTCTGCAGCTAAAAGAACAACTACATTCCTCCCAGCAGCAGACAGGCAATCACCAGAAGCCCAGCATATGAAGGCTTGAACTTTGTGCCCCACACTAAGGGGAATGATGTGATGAGTTCTTTGGTGTTAGAGCTGTACAAAGTCCTCATTCCTTTGGAAAAGCCTACTTTTATTTTGGTGCAAATCCAAGATTTAGCTGCTAGCAAATGCAAAGCCTGTTGTCCAAGCAGTAAGAAATGTTGAGATCCCAGTGACAGGAAGAAACTGTAACACTGGGAATACTTGACTGCTGAGAGTTAGCAAAGACACAGTTGAGGAAGGTGGGGAAATTCCACTGCTTGTTTACAGGGGAGAAGCACCATGAGAACACTGTGATTGAAAATAAGAGGCCAAACTGAAATGTGAAACCTTTTGACCAGATTTCCCAAGATTTCAAGTGATCTGCTGGAGACAGTCCAAAGGAGAGCTACAAGGGCGATTGTGGGACTTGAGTATCTCTTCTATGAAAAAAAAGGCTGAGAGACCTGAGTCTGTTTATTCTGGAGAAGCATGAGAAGGGATTTTACCAGCATCTATGTATATATCAAGGGCAGGTGTCAAGGTGAAGGTGCCAGACTCTTTTTGGTGGTGCCTGGCGATAGGACAAAGAACAATTCTTCTTTACTGCGACAGTGAGGGAGCCCTAGAACAAGCTGCCCACAGAGATCGTGGAGTCTCCTTCTCTGGAGACTTTCAAGACCCATCCGGATGCCTTCCTGTGTGGCCTGCCCTAGGTGACCCTGCTTTGGCAGGGTGGTTGGACTCAATCTGTAGAGGGCCCTTCCAACCCCTAATGTTCTGTGATTCTGCAATTTCATGTTTTGAAAAATCCTTTGTAATGACTGTGACACTGAAGAAATCACACAATAACTGGTTGCTAAAGCACTACAGGAGTGTTCTTACAGCAATGTTAGTCACTGGTTGAGTAGTCTGGAGAGTGTTTGGAGGAAACCCTATGAATTTCAGTCTTGAATAAATGACTCTCCCCCCAAGTTCACACTGTAAGCTGCTTTATTGTTACCTTTCCACTGCCATAGCCTGAGATTTCAGAGAGCCACGCACCAAGACCAGACATCGCCAGGTAATTAAATGCCCAAACATTGCAGCCAAGAGTCAAATCATTCAGCCACTAAGAATCTCTCTGCTACAAACACTTAGTAACAAACAACTGACTTCACCGAAATCAGAACTGATTCACAAACTAACACTGAAACCAAAGAGAAAGGGGTAAAGCTGAAACACATAATCGCAGCAGCTCCCTTTCACCACAACCACTTGGCATGTAGTAGCATCCTAGGTCATCATGAATACTTGGCTTGCTTGTTTAGTTCACATACAGACCTGCACATGCAGAGACACAACATTTGGGCTTCCCCCCCCCAGTTTTTAGGGAAACAGATACTATAACAAAGAACATTCGAAGAAGCACAAAGAAAACAACAACAAAGTGTTATATTCTACCTTTTGGAATGCATTTTTGTTTCCATAAAATGAAAATGCTTTTTATTTGCTGCAAACAAAATCTGATATAGAAACTGATTTACCCAAACAAATGGTGAGTAGTTCCCCAGAAAACAATCTGCAGTGACAAAATGGGATGAGATCAGGAAGTAAGCACATCTGTTTTAGCCTAGAGATGCTGCCAGGATGCCTGGTGACACATGGGGTAAAGGAACAGCAGAGGTTTGGGAGAGTAAAGCAGAGAGATGAGCAATCGGTTGCACAGAAGACACCGTGACTGCTTTCACTCTGGATTTCCAGATAATGTGGGTCTGGGGATTACAGCTGAAAGCATTTCTTTTTCCATTTAAAATCAATTATTCTGAAACCTGTGCTTTCCACACATTTCAGCTGGGTGCTCCTGATAGTGTGATTTACGGTGAGGGTGATGGAGCACTGGAACAGGCTGCCCAGAGAGGTTGCGGAGTCTCCTGCTCTGGAGATTTTCAAAACCTACCTGGATGCCTTCCTGTGTAACCTGCCCTAGGTGAGCCTGCCCTGTCAGGGGGGTTGGACTGGATAATCTGTATAGGTGCCTTCCAACCTCTAACATTCTGTGATTTACCTTTAATCAAAAGCTAGTAAAACACAGTGAGAAGGTGTAAACCTGGATGCAGAGGAGTCACCCTAACTGTGGTAGTTTGGGAGTTTCCCTTCTCCCCACGAATTCACCAGACTAACTCAGCTGGGGGAGCAAACCTTACACACCACAGCAGCTCCATAAGCCATCTCCCAGCAGACAGCACCAGGTGCTAGGCAGTGATGGGAGCCAGACTTGCCCTGGCTGTGCACCCCTAGCCCTTGAAGAGCTAGCATGGCTGCTTGCAGGCATGCCTAGCCCCTCTGCAACCTTTAAAGCAGACAGATGGTACAGATCAGGTGCACACCACGCAAGACATACCAGGAATTACAGGCACATTATCTAAATACAGACTTCAACCCTTTCCTCTTACCATAGTTCAGTGAGCAGCAGTACAAATTGAGGTGTACCAGCGTTAACTGAAGATTAAAGACTCCAAAGCAGCATCTATGTGGAACACTAAACTTCTCTATTAATAGATCGTTACAGAAGAAGCTTTATCTACGGGAAAAGGGAGAAGCAACCAGGCCAGCAGCAGCAGATTGCCTGCAGTGGTCAGTCAGGGCAGGTGACAAAAAAATTCTTTAATGAACTGAAAATTAGTTCTACTGGGAAAAGCTGTGCTTTAGGTGGCTTTTCTTGAAGGTGAAAGCTGTTAGCAGAAGTAAAGGTAACAGGATCTACAGCTAAAGGTATACTTTCGGTATACTAAATGAAATAATCCATCTAAAACAGACACAAGATTTGAAGTGCTTGGGCCTCCAGGTTTTGCCTTGCCTGTTGGTGACATTAGCTGATCTAATAAAACATGAGACTCCTTTTCAAACCTTGCCACCTTGGGTCATCTTAGGCAATGATGCAGAAGGTGCTTTTTTACTGTTTGCTGTTATGATTGTCCAGGATGTTCAATTTCTTTTCTCATTTTATATTAAAAAGAGAGGAAGAACAATGGCTTATTTAGTCTATAGATTTTTGTCCAGAACACAAGTCCAGGTTTTCATTAGAGTTCAGTTATCACATGGCAAAAAGTAGTGGTTTATTGGCGAGAGTCGCTTGCCCTCCCTTTCCATGTGTACTAAGACAGCAACAGTGGTAGGGAACTCCAGAAAAAACACAAGGGCAGCGCTGTTCCTTTGGAGCAGGAAGAAAAAAAGGGCTTTACTTAAGCCATAGGAGAAGGGGTTTAAATCTTAAAGAGATCTGTGTACCTTAGTGCACAGATACACTCATAAAGTTCAGCACAGCCACATCTGGCAGCGCTGAGTTCAGCAGTACCCTCCTTACAAAGCAGAGGAAACGATGGATCCTTCTGGATGATCAGGTTAAGCATCACTTGGAGAAAACAGCATCCTGTCACAGCCTTTAATAATGATCCTTTTGAATCACCGTCAATCTTTACTGCTCGTTAACTGCATTTGCTGTTTAGCTGACAGGGGTGCTGGTGAGCCTGTGTGCAACACAACCCTTCTTCATGTCTCAAAGTCACAAACACTTGACAGCAAAACACAGCATGACAGGTCACCCCTGAGACTGTGCTCTTTGTGCCACTGATTGTAGGAGACCAAATGGGAGATGAAGGAAAGGAGCAAAGAAAGGGATGAAAGCAAGGATGGGTGATTCTGCCTGCACACTGGCACCACAGAAGTGTTTGATACTGCCTGTGACTGCGTTGGCATCTCCTAGAGACCAAAGAACTGCACAACCCCCATCTTGAGTCTTTCATTAAAGTTCACAAAGCAAAGGAAGCCTCTGCTCTAATGCAGACATTAGATAGAGTAAAATTTAATGGCACTTGTCAGAAATGAGACATTTCAGCAGGCTGAGTGGTGTGCAGCATTTCAGCCTTTCACTAGAGTGTAGGTCTGCCAGCCAGGCTGACGTCAATGGGAAGTGGCTGGAAGACCTGATTCCAGGATGTGGGGCCACACATGCTACCAAGTCTGCAATACTGTAAATCCCAATGGTCTCAAGGCAAAGGCTCAGTGATGCTGAATGGATAAATTGGGTGGTGAAGAAAGACCAAAGCTCTGTAGATGCTGATAAGAAACCTTTCCCAAATGCAGTACAGTGAGATTCGGGAGCTGCACCACCTACACGCATGCTGAAGGTGTAGGTGGTGAAAGTAGATTTTAACTCATCAGGAAAATACACTTTTGTGAATGAAACTGGAGCTTCCATGGAACAGCTCCATCTTCTATAGCTCCTCAGAGGTACAAGAAAAATACAAAATTATGAGTTTTCAGATCAGAAAATGGGGATTCCTCTTTGCTTTGCTTTCTACATTAAGACAGATTTCATAGGAAGAAAGAAAAAGTCCTGAGAAAATGTTTCCCAAATATTTCTCGTTTGAACTCCATGCTAGGAAAAGAGCCAGCTATTTCCAATCCTCTCTAGCAGAGCAGCGCAGGTAAAACTTACAAAAAGCACATGGAGCTTGTCATTCACAGGCATTTCATAGAAGAGTGGGAGAAGAGAGGACACAGCCAGTTGCACACCTGCATAAGCCATGCAGGCTTTCTTTGGAGATGCAATTCCCCAACCTTTGCTTTCACTGCCCCTTGCTGCTGCCTCCTTCCTCGGTTCCTGCAGTCCCCTCTCCCTGAGCTATCACCTGCAAGCTGGCATTCTGCTTTGCTTCTAAATCAGGCTAGCTGCAGAATACAGCATGATGCCCAGCAACCACTCTTCTATAACTGACTCCATATGGAAGGAATTAAGGAACAAATCCCATCACACTTAGCTCTGTAGTTTCCTCAGCACTATCCAATGTGGCCCAAGGCGAATATCTTCAATAAACCCTAAAAAAAAAATTACAAAAATGAGATGTAAGGAAAACCCCTGCAACCAGTCTCCTCAAATAACTCACAGAATCCTAGCATGGGGTGTGGGGCTGGGGCTGGAAGTGACCTCTGGAGATCATCTAGTCCAACCACTCTGACAGAAGAAGTTCCTCCTCCTGTTTGGATGGAATTTCCTGTGTTCAAGTTTGTGCCCACTATCCCCTGTCCTGTCACTGGGAACAATAGAGGTTCACATCCTCCTGATACTCACCCTTCAAGTATTGATGAGCATTGATAAAATGCTTCTTCTCTAGGCTAAAAGTCTTCTCTAGGCTAAAAAGCCCTAAGTCCCTCAACCTTTCTTCATAAGACAGATGTTCTAAAGTTCCCCAATCACCTTCATAGCTCACACTTACACAAGTCACAGGGTAACCCAACACACTGCCATTTGAGGTGCTATGACGCTTAAACCTTTGCACAGCAACAGAGTTCTCCTCTGTTTTGTAACTAAAGGGGAAAAAAAAAATATAAATTTTCTGGTGTGACAGCAGGGATAGCAGATTAACCCTAACTGCAGATTAACCCTGACTGCACACAGCTCACTGTGAACAACTCTAACACAATTCGTCCTTCCTACGCAAGGTTAATCATGCTGCAGGTCTCTGGCATTCCCTAGCCTGGGACATCATTAAACATATTTCCCTTTAGCAGTGGTGTTTTTTAATGAACATAGTGTGTTGAATTAAACTTATTGCTGCATAAAGATGCTGTAGCTCAAAGTGAAATTAGAAGTGTGTCCTGAAGGACGTGTTCAAGGCCTGTAAATGTTAATACTGTACTTTCCACAGGACTCAGTTTGATAAACTTCTCTATGAATATTCCAGGCATGATTTCCATTACAGCCACGTTTCCTTGCTCATTCAATGGGTTTCATTTCACTATGAATAAGTAACTATCCAGGGATTTTTGGCAGCTTAGTGTTGTTCTAACCCATTGGTCTTGTAATTAGCTCCAAATGTTGCTTTTGTGAAGCTACATTCTTCTCGATGTACCCTAAAATCCCCAGCTATCTTCTATACTTAGCCTATTATGTTAGAGCTAGGGAACAGTAATATATAAATAGCATTAAAGTTGCAAAAATCTGCTGCCTGGATGTTTTCCAGGTACTTCTCTGAAAAGGGAAGTTTTTCATATGTTTTATACCTGAGGATGCATCAAATCTTTATCTTCTGGAATATATTTGTAGCTTGACATTTAAAACCACTGAGGTTTGCTCCAGAAGCCTTTCAGGCACGGTGGCTCAAGCTGGTGGAGCTCCTGGCACAAACACTGATCAAATCTTGCATAAATGGGCTCTTCCTGAGCACCTGTTGGTGGGTGTAGCATTCCACTTGCAATTTCACTGTTTGAAGTTTACATCCTGTTTTACCACATAAATATCCTGCTGATGTAAAGACACTAGCAGAAAACAGAAAAGATATTTTAAGGCTGATGATGGGACTGAAGTATCTGGCGGTATGATTTCATCCTTGGTGTGGAAACAAGAGCCTCACAGGCTGGGCCAGATGCTGGGAGAAAGTGTTTGCAGAGCAGAACTTGACCACCACCCAGGGTCACCAAGGGGGTTCTTCAGACTAGTGATCCTGACTGAACATTTATGGCTTCTTTTAATACATGTGTTGTGTACATGCTTATACATATGCATGTGTTCTCCAGACCACAGCAGCCTGCAAAGCTGCTTTGCCCAGAAAGAAGGGCTAAAATTAATGAGTCCTTCAGATTTTATCGTTACTGCTACCTTATTAGGTGACATCAGGCAAGTAGCATGCTTGTTGGCTGTATGCTCAAAGGGGAGAACACCACAGATAGCAATTACACTGCAGGCTGGAGAGGTAGGTGGGTGAGGATCTCTCCATTACTTCCAAGGGCGTTAAGGAAAAGGTTGCCCTGGGCAAACCCAGTCCTGACTGTGACCTCCTTCTGTGAAATCACATAAAATGATTACTTAAGGACTAATTAGGATTACTTTCATAAGTGCAGCTCTGAACTTTCCTACTGCTCAACACTGGAAAAGCCCTACAGCTGAGGAGAAATGGGCAAACAGCATCCTCCTGGAGTCTAGCAGCAGGTTACCAGCAGCAACGCAGAGCCACCAAGGAGCTTTCTTCCTGATTTCATCCATCATCGCAGGGATGAGGAAAAGCATTTTCTCAGTTAAATACTGGTTTACAGCTTTGTTTAGGTTTTGCTTTCAAAAAGGTGGGTAATAAACACGCATGAATGGATTAATTTTAAAGCAAGAACAATTCCAGTATCCCTTGGGGTGGCTGCTGGACAAGTGTACTGAGTCAGCAAAAAGTCCGATGCAGTCCCTGCCATTGTAAACTGGCACATTCTGACACTCCAGAGGCTGACTGACTCTCTCCTTGTCTTTTGGCAGTTGCCTGAAGTCACTAGAAAGTTGTTAGACCACTTTAATTTGTAAACCTATTGATGAGCATTTAATGTTAATGAAATGTTACTGCTGAGTAATTCTGGCAGATGAAACTCAGTTAGTTCATTGTGCATCTCATTTATTTAGTGCTAAATGTTTGCCCTTATTTTCTTTACACTGAAAAGTGAGATTTGGATAAAATGTTTGCATCCCAAATAAGACAATAAGAAAGTTAGGCAAATTTCTATGTAAATACTTGCCTTTGTGCTTCACATAAAACTCTGCTCCAAGGCATCTATCCTGCCAGAATGGAAATGGAAGGTGTGGGATGCTGCTGGTGCCTATATTCTTATAAAATCCACAAGCATGCAGATAGTTCTCATTTCTGCCAAACTATTTTAGTAAAAGCAATTGCTGCAAACAACTGGAAGAGAGTCCACAGGTAGGGAAAGGTTCTGACTGTGCCAATGGATCAGAAGGAACTCAATTCTGTCATCTCTCACTACAAGTGGGACATTTTTGTGCTGGAGCATATCCATAGAAGGGCAATGAAGCTGATGAAGAGTCTGGAGAACTGGTCTGGTGAGAGGCAGCTGAGGGAACTGATTTTTTTTGGAGAAGAGCAGGTTGAGTGGAGACCTCACTGCTCTCTACAACTCCCTGAAAGGAGGCTGAAATGAGGTGGGGGTTAGTCTCTTTTCCCTAGCAGTAGGATAAGAGAAAACAGCCTGGAATTACACCAGGGGAGGTTTAGGTTAGACATTAGAAAAGCTTCTTGACTATAGGGTTCTCAAACACTGTAACAGGCTCCTCAAGGAGGTGGTTGAATCCCCATTCCTGAAGATGTTTAAAAGACACAGAGATGTGGTGCTGAGGGACATGGTTTGGAACCAGATGTGGTAGAATTAAATAATGGTTGGACTCCATGATCTTAAAGGTCTTTTCCACCCGAGACAACACTCTGATTCTATGTCTGGATAGCAAATGTAGGGCATCTGTGGTATTCTGTACCATGACCACCGTAAGATCCTAACTGGCCATCAACTTATAAGAGTGCACACAACACTAATTATGGTAGCTATCAGCAAGAACAGAGAATCTCAGTGTCAACAGGGAGGTATATCATGTCCTGGTGTGCAGTACAGGGCACCTCTGCATGGGCAGGAGGGACAGGAGCTGCCCTGCTCACACCTGCTGCTCCCTACACACTTCACTGCCTTGTGTGTTTTTTGACGCACAACAGGGTAGGTGAAGACCATTTAATGAAGCATCAGTCAGCTGCCTTTATCAAAGAAATGTGGGACAACATTTCTACCTCTCCCTGTTCAAGAAAAATTAGTTTCTAGCACACTATATCACAATCCTGGGGGGGGGAATCCAATACTTTCTCTACCTTCTACTGGCTCTGTAATCCAGAGCAAAAGACATTTTCCAATTATATTAATTTCTAAGTGACCAACTAAATCTAGAAAAATAGAAGAGGGAAAACCTGCCCTAGCACAGATCCCCACACAGCTCCATGAGAAGCATATTTGGATTTGGGGTGTCCCTGCCTGAACATGCTGACTCCCATTTGGAGGCTGGCAGCAAGAAGGCAACTGCCATGGCTGGTGGCTCAGATGCTTCAATCCCTCATTCCTATTCCTGGGCTTTTATAAAGCTGTTAGGACACAAATCCATAGCACAAACTTCACCCGGAGTAAGCAGAAGGCTGTACGTGGGGGAGGAGGGAGGCAACCCAAGGGAGGTATAGCTGTAATTTATGTGTTGGTTGCTGATTTGCCAGCTAATCCCTAAGCAATGAGAAGTCACTGCACAGCATGGCAGTTATTAGCTCATCCTTCTGCTTTGCAGGGCAAGGGGAAGCCCCGAGGCTTCCCACCAGAGGGAAAGCTGGATCAGAGGGCTCAGCAGCTTTAACCACTCAGCTCAGCACACAACAAGCCAGTGAGCCCAATTCCTACTCCACAGTGCCATGGAGCTCCTGCCAACCTGCTAGCCCTGGCCTGAAAAACAGCTCACACACAAACATCAGAGCTTGGGTCAGCACCAGCACAATGGTAGGTCAGTCTACCAGAGGCTACATGGTGGGAAAGCCAGTGTTGAGGATGTTTTAGTACTGTGGGGATAGGATTTTGCCAGCTACACCACCCCTAAATTAAAATGTGCTCTTTTCCTTTACTTTTTCTTCTTTAAAGGAAACATTTTATGCAATCAGAATAGCTGAAAGACTTACAAGGAGAGATGAACATTGAGGTAGAAAGTCTTTTCACCATAAAGGGCAGGAAACAGTAATAACAAGTAGTGAAGTGCTACTTGCCTGTTTCTTTTTCCCCACATTGGCCAAGATTGTGCCTTGGGGAGCTCAGACACTGTGCAGGAGGCAGAGCCATGGATTACATGTGCTCCACCAGCCTCTGTTAGGATGGAGCATGCACTGGAGCAGGTGGCTGATCTCCAGAGCTGTTCTCTGCAATGTTAGTGAAACATTCAGCAGCAGCTAAGATGAAATCAAGACAACAATCACTCTGCAAAAAAAGCTACCAGTGCTGCTGTGGGAGTGAGTGGAAAGGAATGGGGGGTAGGACACCAAGAGCCTGTGCTGGAAGTGCTCTATGGGATCAAGGGGAACATTTCACTTTCTTACTATCATGAAGTTGAACAGATGTGTACAAAACAGAGACAACAGAGAAAATCAGATTTGTTCCTCAGAGATTCCTTTCACAGTCTTCTGAACGCAGACACCTGACCTACCACCTTTCCTGTTTGGCATGGCTGTGAAATGCAAACAAGGCTTTCTCCACATTTCCATTCTCATGCTTTTCCACTTTTCCCTTTGTTGTGAATATTTCTAAATGGAAAGTAGCAAGTTACAGTGCTGCAGAGAATGCAGCCAATGACCATTCCCTCAGAGCAAGCAGCTAAACAGAGCTTTAGCACAGAGCAGAAAAGAAAATGAGGAGAAAGGAGGCACTACATTTGCATCCCTCTCATATTTAATCCCCCAGTGAACTTCAGACAACATTTTTCCAATTGTCAGTTTGCCAATCCTTTGCTTTTTATGGTTGACTGATAAACTATTAGATTTATCTGATGCCTAGCAACTATCAATTAACACTTTGAGGCTACATTGATGGATGTGCCTTAATTTCTCTGCTGTTTTTTTCTAGACAACAGGCCTTCTGAGATCTGAACCCCTTCCTGCTCAGAATGAGTAATGCTCTTCCTCTCTGCTCTTGCCACACTACGCAGAGGGGTGGATGTTTTGGCAACACATTTGTATTCATTCAGATTGTCACAACTGCATTCTGCCTCTGAGACAGCCTGAGGTGCATGATTGATGGGCTTGTCCTTTAAAACAGGATCAACTTTGTGAAATCAATCAATGTAACCTACTGTGGCACAGAAAACAAGGGAGGCTTTTCTCCAAGCAGGATGTGTACTGCCATTTTATTATTTAATGTTTTGCTACCAGCAAAGCAATCCTGACAAGTGCTGAGCACTACCTGGCTATAGCTTGTCTGTTTGCCAAACTAAGCTCAAAGTGATGTCCACAGGATTAACCACAGAATTAGCAATTATAAAACCACTAGATAGAAGATGTATGCCATGCAAACATAAACCACACCAATATGCCACTACATCACGAATTAAACCTTTGTGGAGGGCATGGAACACCCTATTGGTGCTGGTGCTGCCATTGCCCACTACAAGGTCCTCTGCTCACTGCTTTTAGTGAAAAATGTACAGAATTTGAAAAATGTGTCAGCCTAATAAGGTTTTGTTGTTGTTGCTTTGGAAATTCAGTCATAGGAACTCAGATGGTTTTGTTGGTGAAGCTACTGAAAATCACCTGCTGCTTCTTTAATAAATAACCTGGCCAATCTCTCTGGCCTCCCAGTCTGGGCTTTTCTTTTCCCTTGGGTACTCATGTGTTTCTCCCCACTAGACCTGCATTTCCAGGATTTGCTGCCGGAACTGCAGGTTAATTTTGTACAAACAACTTTCATTCTGGCATTGCTATGTTCTGAGTGCTAAACTTGGCACCATTTGTGTTCTGCTGATGGGAACTACCTGCCTGCATACAATGGAGGATCAATGTGAAGCCAGCCTCCCTGTTAAAAGAACCACCATATAAAAGGGAACATCACTCACACTTCTTACTTAGCTCACAAAAATAAAGGAAGACCACCTTCTCAGAAAAAAAAAAACAACAACAAGGATAAGTGAGGATGGGAGAGGGGCTGAGAGGCTGCTGAATTAGTACAAATACAGACTGTACATCCACCCCAGCAAGACCAAGCTGCAGAGCAGCTCAGTGAAGTGCCCCAGGAATCTGTTTATAGATACCTGTTGGTCTCAAAGAGGACTGGTTGGGAAAACTGCTGTGAATGCTTCCCTTTGTATTCACATTTGTCAGATTGGCAATCCCCATGCTGTGCTCCCTCTGGGTACCTTTTCCTTGACAAAGGGAACCTTCATAGAAAGGGCAACATATAAATATGAATCTGTTTGTCCCTACCAAGATACACAGACAGCCACATAAGAGCCACAGCTGTGGACAGACACTTGGCATCTGTGGCTGATCCCCTCCTCCTTGCCCAGGAGAAAATACAGGTTGAACACACTAAACATCACCTCTGGGACTACTCTGAAGCAAAGTGTAACCAAAGCAACAAGGTAAGCAATGTAAATAACCATTTTCAACGTCCATGTTTTACTAACAATCACAACCTAATTACTTCTCCCATGGCAAAGCAAACCACAGTAAACTTTCAAAACATTCATCTTTTCCACACCACCACCCTAACGGCATCCATCCATTAGCATGTAAGTTCCTGACAGGGATATAATATCTGAGGAAAAAGGGGTATTGCTGGGGATGAGTATCTCCTTCCCTTCTTGGACACATTTCGGAGCTGTTCTTCATTCCCAGGAGACAGTTTCCCCAATGGCCCTGCTAAGGGCTGCAGCAGAGTCCTCCCACCACCCTGGCCTGGAGATGTGGCTCTGTGTTTTTCCCGTTCACAAATGAACAGTAAGGAGGTGTGGAAAAAGCATTGCTTATCAGCAGATTGCAGAACTGTGAATGAGATTCATGGCTGTGTTGCTCACAGTCATCTTACTTTACCTTCAATATTTTAATTCAATGGCATAAACACAGTTGTATTCATTGCAAAAAGCCATTTAGGGGGATGCTGAATTATTTATTGTTTGAGGCAGCCAAACTGCTTGTTAAAACAGTTTTTAAATCTTAGACTCTCAAGCAATGAAATGTAGTTTAAAAGACACAGGGTGTACCCTCCACATTTTGAACTCCTCTCAGGAAAAATGGCCAAAAGAGCTGCCTTTACATTTAGATCCCAAGTGCTGTTTTTCCTCAGAGCAGGCATGAGGCCACACACTCTGCAGTGCTGCCAGCTTCTCCCATCCCATGCCGAGCAACGAGGGCTCTACAACATCCCTGAACACTTGAAGCCTGTGCTGAAACCAGGGACCATTTTTTCTGCTTGACCTATCCACAGCCCCTGACTTTGCAAAAGTCACAGCATACTTTAAATGCTGATAGAGTGTGGCTGGGGGATCTGGCTTTGCAGAGGAGCTGCCTGAGTCATTTTTAGTGTGTTGGGTTAAAACACCAATTTGCTGGGCTGGGAACCCCAGCACCTCACTAATAAGACTGAAAAAAAATAAATCTTTCACTGCTTGTTTCCCTCCATGACTGACTTTCCCATCTAAACAGTAAGGTACATTCCAGTCAGGATTCCACTTGGGGAAGCTGCTGCTCTTCCCCAGACTGCAGCAGGGCACACCAGCCGTGACCATTGTCCCATCTCCTGCCATTCCTCAGCAGAGGAACAGGACACAAGACTGCGGCAGGAGATGGGACAAACAATGCCGCTGGCCCAGGACATGACCTCACTGGGACATGGTACTGGTGGCAGGCAGCAGCTGCCTCCAGAAAACACCCAGCTCTACGGCAGTCCCAGCTAAGCTCCCACTCACATGTACCACACCACTGGTAAGCAAGTGACTCATTGACAGCTGCTTTAGTTGTCTCAGATCTTCTTACAGAGGCTAATCCTTATTGCTTGCTGTGGGCTTGAACCAAATGTCTGTAACAGAGACTAATGCAGAATGAAAGCAAAGAAAAAGAGAACTGTCACAGAATTTTGCATAAACTATGCTGGAACATACTGCCCAGCTTCTTAATTCTCTCAAATTTGATTAACAGGCTACTGCTTACAACCCAAGCTGGAGAAAGCCCCCAAAGGACCAATAAGTTCATGAAGATGGTAGGTGCTCATCAGCTCCCGCACCCAGGAGATACCACAGCAAACACATTGGCTGCATACGGTGCTTTAGACTGCTTCTTAAGTCTTAAGGCACACTGCACACACCATCGTGAACCTGAACCATGGTCCTCAGCCCCTTCATACTGAGATGAGACACAGAGAAACTGGGTGGGGGAACATTTGTCAGCAACCAGGATCAGCCTTAGGCCACTTTTTTTTTTTTTTCTTTTTTCCCCTTTGGGACTGTTCAAAAGCTATATGTGGCTTTGCAGTTCCATTCTGCCTTACCCTCATAGCTGTAACATATGTGGTTTATTGTTCTTACACCTGATGTCTCTAAATGTTCCGCTTTATGATTTCATAAATTTCAGAGAATCAACAGCACCTGCTGGGAGAGCATCTGCCCAGAGAGTGGGATGGATGATGGGGCTCTTTCCTGCATGACTCACATGTGGAGAAGGGTGGAATTCTGCCCCCAAAGCATGAAACCAACAAAAAGTCCATCAAGAGCTGCTCTGAGGATGCCTGACATAATAACTCAAGATCAGGAAATCTGCACCTTTACCCTATTTACTCCCAATGGCTTCTAGCACTCCGATGGGTGAGCCTGCAACACCCACACTGCCAAGGATGTTTCTCGCAGCCACTGCTGCACATCAGCACCATATAGGAGGCCCAAGATGCTCTTAGAGCAGCATTAAATTCTACATCCCTGTCTAAGCATTCATAGGATGCTGATCTTTTTAAAGTGTATTTCAGGTCAATGTCTACGAGTCCACTCAAAATAAGAGAAACCTGGATATAAGGTATCAGTAAGGCACACAAAACTATCCCCAGAAAAATCCCAGGATCAGCATCAAATCCATTACCAGCACTTTTACCCTGACAGCAATTATTCTGCAAGCTTCCACATCTGTCATTTTACATTTTCTTTACAGTTAAAATTGCCAGAGCCATAAAAAAACCCAGGAAAGCTTTAGCATGAAACGGATTCCTGCTGTTTTGAGGACTGGTCAGGTAGTAGAAACTTGATTAGACAACAGCTCTTCTATGTTTTTGCATTTCCCTCTTGTTACCTAGCTAATATTGCAACATTGTTAGTAAAAAAAAAAACAAACCAAACAAAACAAACCCACAAAACAACAACAAACCAAAATTATAAAAGAAAGAGGCATTGCCCTGAATTTCATTATCGAATAATTTACTTTTCTGCTATGAAATGATCATGTTGAGTTTTCCTTTGTACCACGAGAGAATAAGTACTGGGGGAAAAGAGTTTCAAAGGTTTTTTCAGAACACAAAATTTTATTATATCAAATCTGTGCATAGAAATACACAATTACAAAGCTCTCCATCAAGAGGCTTTCACACCTGAGAAATCAGGAAGCTAGCAGCAAAAGCTCTCTATGTATATTAAGAAAAACATTTTTCTTAATCTCTTGCATGCAGAAAGAAATTGTGATCTTGCAGAATGTGTATTTCCTCTGCTCTACAGATGTAGCTTGTGCACTAGGGGCTTTCTGGACTGAAAACAACAGCTGTGGTTCAGCATTGCCTTTAGACACAAAGGAAACACTTTGCCAGCGTGGTCTCAACATCTCAGCTATGTGCCTGTGTCACCATTTACCATGAGATATGGCAGAGAGAGCACCATTCTGCCTTGGGGTAATTTTCTTCCAATTTGTTTCAGACTATTTTCTATTATATGCCAAGTCTCAGAATAGCACTGGGTTCAATTATTGTCTGAAAAAGAGCTAAAGCAGGAGGTGGCAGAAGTGCATTTTAGGGACTGTGAAAGTGTGGAAAACGTTTGATTTGAACTCTCCAGATCAAAGGGCATTTGTTTTTTTAAGTCTGAATATCAGAAATCATGAGCTCTTCAGCAATGATGGGGAATGCTAAAACAAAGGAGAACACAAAGCTGTTGGATGAGTCCAGAGGAGGGCCACAAAGATGATCCAAGGGCTGGAACACCTCTGCTATAAGGCTAGGCTGAGGAAGCTGAGGACTCCCAGGAGACCTTATAGCTGCCTTCCAGTGCCTGAAGGGATCCTATAGGAAGGCTGGAGAGGGACTTTTCATAAGGGTGTCTAGCAATAGGACAAGGAGAAATGTTTTTAAGCTAAAGGAAAACAGGTTTATATTGGATCTTAGGAAGAATTTCTTCAGTACAAGGGTGGCGGGACTCTGAAATAGGCTGCTCAGGGATGTTGTGGATGCCTCCTTCCTGGGGGTGCTGGAAGCCAGGTTGGATGAGGGCTTGTGCAGCTGAGTCTAGTCCAGGGGGGTTGGAGTGGATGATTCCTTCCAACCGTAGCCATTCTATGAAAGAGCAGTCTCAGCCTGTGAGACTAGTTCCAGCAATATTTTAGAAACTTTGAGGGAACAAACAAGTACATGCTGCATCTGGAAGAGAAACTCTTCATCGACAGCCCAGTTTGGAGTGAGGAAGAACAAGAAGCTCTCCTGCATCCCAGGAGCCGGCTGGGCCAGCTGGGCTGTCTGGTCTTGCAAACTCTTCTTGGAGGCTAGACGTGTCAAGAGGAGGAAATAAAATGCAGAGCCAGCAGTGAGGGCATTCTTCTGGAGAAGTGTGTTACAAGGAAGAGGTCTGAATTAGGCTCTCTCATACCTTCCAAATGCTGTGATTGCTTGGCTAATGGGCATTCTCAGGGCAGAGGTTACTGCCCCTACATGCTAACAAAGCACCTGCCTCTCTGCTACACTGGGTTTATTCTAAGAGCTTGAAAATTAAAAGTTGTATACACCAGCAATGAATAATTCTAGCATTTTCAGTAAAAAAACTGACAACCACTCCCATGCTCTGCCCATCTCTGTCTCCCTTTCGAGCTCTTTTCCTGCCTTTCTCTGCAGACTTTGCTGCGTCTAGAGCTCCCATGAAGTGCAATTCCTTAAATTTGCTATAATTCAGCCACCTGGCACCAACCAGGAATTCGGTCCCTAGATCATGATTTTGTCCTGTACCAGAGTCAGTAAAAACTTCAGTGCCTGGGATGTATGAGAATCTCCTCCAAAATATTTGCCGCTCTTGGTCGCTCGTTGCTCATTCATCTCCCTGACTGCATAGATGATGAATTTCAAAGCCAAACCCAGCCCATTCTGCATGGGGAGAGGGTGCTGGAATATCATCTACAGTGACACCAGACAAAAAAAAAAGCCATTAGCATTAAATTATCTGCTCTCAGATAATTTCTCAGATGAATCACCATAAAAGGCTCTGAAATGGTCTCTTGCTATTTCCCTTTGCATGACATTTCATTGTACTCAAGACTTGAGGAGCTGTAATTTCTCACACTTTTATATGCATTGGGGCATTGTTTTCAGCAGAACCCCTGATTATAGGAAAAATGGCAAGACCAAGTTTGCCAGCCTGGAGAGTTGACCTGTCAGAGGCAGAACACATGGATCTCCTGTGAAAAGAAGAGGTTGTAAGAGACAGAAGAGAGTAGCTGCATGCTAGTGATACGCCTTCATCATCTCATTTGGGCTGCAAGCAAGGTTTTTTCTGTTATTCATCAGGAAGGGGCATGGCATGGCATAAAATTGTAGAATCATTTTGAATGGAAAAGACTTTTAAGAGCATCGAGTTCGACCATTCTCTAATTCTAACAAGTATGGTGCTACATCATGTCCCTCAGCATTACATCTTTGTGTCTTTTGAACACTTCCAGGGATGGGGATTCAACCACCTCCCTGAGGAACTCGTTCCAATGTTTGAGAACCCTTTCAGTAAAGAAGTTTTTGTAATGGCACTGGAGCCCAAGCCAACCTACTATAATACTTTGTGACATTTCCTCCCTACAGCCCAAGGCTACTCTGACCTGCCAATGCTTAGAGACAAGTGTCCCATCCCTGTCCATCCACTGCTCTTGGGGACACCTTCCAAAACCACAACATTGTGCTGAAACAGCTCCAGGCCCATTATGACTGGTAGAAAGGAATTAAGAAAATGAGGCCTTACCATCCACAAACAGGCATGAAAATAATTAGAGAGAGGAACTGCCATGACAGCAGGCTTCACATCGGGCAAGGGGAACAAGCCTAATTATCATCTCCAAGGCGATGCTGAGCATTGCTTGCTAAACACACACTGTGAAACCCAGCTGCTGCCTCAACAAAGAGATGCAGGCACAACATTGTGTGCACCAGGTACACTTGTTCAGGGTAACAAGATTGCTGCAAAGTTTTTGTTTTCCTGTTTATTGAAAAAAATCGTCCAAATGAATAGCTTGTGACAAGAGAAAGTAACAAAACCTGTAATAAAGCCAAGGGATAAGTGGATGTTTGTCAAAATAAGCTTTGTGGAGTTCATTATCTCAAATGTTCTCACATCTAAGTTGATTTTTGGTTTGGAGCAGTGACAAAGTGACAACTATTAAAAGAGGACTTAGCAGGTATTTTTTTTTTTTCAGTGTCCAAACCATTCTTCTTGGATTCTATGGACATATCACAGCCAGCCTCACAAAGTCCATCTTCAGCCTCAGCCCACAAATCATCAGCAGGAATTTGGGTCTTTGATGATGGCTCACAGCCCCTGCACCTGCTGGCCACTCAGCACTGGGTGGTTTGCTGCACAGTGCTGAGTTTTGCCACTTTATCCCTGTGTAGTGGCAGTGGCATCTGGCAGCAGCTCCTACACTCCAGTTTCTATGCAGTTTTAAATGGATCAGAGACCTGTCAGGCTGCCAAGTGAACCATCATTATCATTCAAGATATCATTTAGCATACTCCACATGGCAGTCAATTGCTTGCGTTATAATCACCTCGTAAAACTGTGACTCCATAGATATAATATCCCTGTGAGACAGTCTTTACCTGTTACATTAAACTTACAGATATTTAAAATGTCAGATAATCTTTTATCTGAATTGCACTGCTGTCTAATACAGTCAATCAGCCAGCTCAGAACGCAGGTTCTGCTTCTTGGGGAAGAGGCAGGAGCAAGCAGCTTTTCTGCATTTGCTCACAAATGTCTCATTTGTCTTCAGATAAAGAAACTAATTTTGTTGTGTGTAACACTGAGTCCTTAGGCTATTATGCAGCTAAATTTGAGAGATCATCTCTCAAAGACAAGGCAGCTTTTCACAGTGCAAAGTCTTCTCTTTTATCTTACCTTCATTTTTAGTGTTGTGTGATAACCTTGATTTAAAAGTAAAATTAGCATAGATTCATGGAATGGGTTGGGTTGGAAGGGATCTTAAAGATCATCTAGTTTCAACCCCCCTGCCATGGAGAGGGACACCTTCCACTACATCAGGTTGCTCAAAAACCTGTTCAACACTCCCAGGAATGAGGCATTCTCAAATTCTTTAGGCAGCCTGTTCCAGTGTCTCATCACCACCAAAGCGAAGGATTTTTTTTCTTACATTTAATCTAATCTACCCACTAAACTTTGTGAGGCTGACGGAGCACTGGAATAGGCTGCTCAGGGAGGTTGTGGAGTCCCCTTCACTGGAGACATTTAAAACCCACCTGGATGCATTCCTGTGTGACTTGGTCTAGGTGATCCTGCTCTAGCAAAGGGGTTGGACTCAATAAGCTTTCAAGCTCTCTTCCAAATCCTAACATTCTGTGATTCTTTGATCACTACACTCCCTGAGAAAGATCTCCATCTTACCTGTAGGCCATCTTTAAACATTGGAAGGCTTCTACAAAACTAAGTATTATACTAAAAGACAAAATAATTGTCCGTACATTTTTATAAAAAGCAATTTTCACTATTAGTATTTAGACTACCAGAGCTAGGGCAGTTGGTAAGCTGAGAAACATGGTTTGCTATCTACACCAGCTTCCAGAAAGGACAGAGCAACTTCTGTTGCATTTTTCCCAAAGGAAAGATGATGGAGTTAGAGAAGCTGAGAAGCACGGCTTGCCCTTCCTCCAGAGCTCCTCTGTTCTTTCAGCCAGGACTGCTGTCTGGTGCACTGACCTATTCTGTTACAAGTGCCACTGTGTTTGCACTAATGTGCCAGCCCAGCTGCCCTGGAGTCTCTCTGGTAGCAGAGTCAGCAGAGCCATCGCAGCCACACGCTGCTAGAGGAGCAGAGCTTGGACACGCAACCTGCTGATACAGTCAACACACCCTAAGCCATGTTCCCCATTACCTACCAGGATTCACACAAAGCTCTTCCTGTCCTTTGGGACTCTGTGGCCCCAGTGACGGAGCCCCATGTCTGCACCTCCCTCTGATTACTGGGCAGTCACTGGTTTCATCTCAGGCACTCTCACCAAGGCTACACAGGAGCAGCAAATCCCTTTCCTTCCTTGCTTTCAGGGGTTTTACCTGACTCCACTCCTTCACCAGACTACTAGCCAGGACCAAGCTCACAGCCTTACTGGGGCCTGGTGTAAGGCAGTGCCACACTGCAGAGCTAGCCCTTGGCACACACTATCACAAGATACCAGTGTCAATTCCTTTGCCCTGTTTAAGCAGAGAAAACAGCCAAGCAGCAAGATAAAGAGGCTCAGAAGCAATGCTGGTATTTACGAGAGCTCAGCTCTAATCTCTCAAGGTGCACTTTTGCCAGCCAGGTCACGCATAGCATATAACAAACCTTGAAAAACAGCAAACCTTGCAAACAGCAGCAGCACTGTCCCCTACCAGAGCCAAGGCCACCTACTCCCTGGACACTGTTACAGCAGCCACGAGCCAGACGTATGGCTGCTCAGACCTGGATGAGTTGGAAACTGGGTGCTCAGAGCACAGAAAGGCCTCTTTCAGAGCCAAGGCAGGCTCTGGGTGCAGCAAACCTGCTGCCTACCTAGCCCGTGCCTCCCGACACGTGCAGGCATTTCATATATGTTCCTCAGAAATGATGGCAGGAGTCATCTTCACCTCTTCTGGGGATCTGGAACCATCTTGGGGGCCTCTCAGAGTGGCCAAATGCCCCCACCCTGATCAACGTTGAGGGCAGGAATCCCTGC
This sequence comes from Ramphastos sulfuratus, assembly GCA_013399055.1. Classification (NCBI taxonomy): domain Eukaryota; kingdom Metazoa; phylum Chordata; class Aves; order Piciformes; family Ramphastidae; genus Ramphastos; species Ramphastos sulfuratus. Next base: position 1,088,265 of record WBNM01006289.1, on the reverse strand, counting down.
AGTTGAGCACATCACTTCATAAAAGCAGAAGCTAACAGATATGTTCTTGCTTATGCAGACATTTAGGTATTGACACAATTATGATCACTTGTAAAGTCTTCATTACTTGGCAATATTTTTTCCCAAGGGACACGTAGACTGGAGCTACCTACCCAGTCCCTTTCTGGGAGTGGCATTTCCCTTGTTCCTCAATATCTTTAAGCAAGAAAGGACAGCAGTGATGAACTGCTTTTAATACTTGTCTGTGTTGGCTATAGAGAAGTCATTGTCAGCTAAAGTAATTACCAACTGCCACAATTCTGGCTGGGGAGCTTTCTCCAGAATGTTTTAATCTTACTGTGGTCCTTGGCACATGCCGCAGAGCTCTTGTCCTTGGCTTTTCCCTTTGGATATCTCTAATTATTATTACACTTATTTATGGTGTCCCTGAAGGAAGACACGTGTAGACTGTAATAGCAATGCACCAAGAAAGTTATTGTAAAGATCTATAAAGTAGATTGGTTTTTTACGATAACTCTGGGTTTTGGCATGAGGTGAACATTGCATTACCTTCTCTGCCAGAATAACCAGAGCACAGAGCTGAGACACCAGCCTTGAATCCCTGCTCTGAGAGCAGCCAAAATCTGCACAGGGCATAACCCAGTGCCATCACTGGTGGGGAGATCAAGATGCAAACCTTTCTCATTTCTGCAGCAATAACCACAAAAGTTTCATATACTTAGGTTCATTCATTTTGAAAACTCTCTTCTGTGACTACCTCTCCCTCAGAAGAACGTTATTGTACCTTACACTGCAATAACCACCTACTGAGCCTGCCAGCATCAGCCTCCAGGCATGCCCAGCAAAGCCTCACCTTCTCCAGATGTCCAAATAAGGTTTCCTCATCTGACCAACATCCCCTGAACAATCAAAACCCATCTGCAGTGTGAGGGTGCCAGGGAGCACAGACACCTGCACATCACTCCCTGCTGGCCTCAATCCATGGAGGATCTGCATTAGCAGTTACCAGTTCAATGACAGGAGCTAGAAGCACACAACAGTGGAAATATTCCTTCTGCAGAAACAATAAGGAGTGTGGTGCTGATCCCTCCAAAGCAAGGGCTTATCCTGGGAGCCTCTCAGCAAAGCCAGCCCACTCAGCTGCAGGGAGCGAGGCTGGACAGTGTGTGCCCACACATGGAAACCATACAGCCCTTGAGCTCCTGAGAAAGATCTTATCCTGTATTCTCCCATTTCACTTCCAAATGATGACAAAGTTCATGGCTTCTGCAGCATCTCTGTGATAAGTCAAGTTGTTGGGAAAGAAATGGGCCATGCTAAAGCTCTTATTGCCCGCAGAAAGAAATGATCCGACATCACTGAAATGGATAGCAAATTTCCTTGTGCACAGAAAACAATCATTGCCTCAGATCAGGGCAGCAACAGGTCTAAAACTACACAAGATTATTAGTTCTGAAGTGCTCATTATGGGAAGAAGGTCTAATAAGGCACTGCAGACATAATGAGGAGGTACACAGCTCTTGAACTGCAGACTCATTTAGACAGAACAGCCTGAGAGGGGAGGGAGAAAGTGAAAGGTGTTGGTATGGTACAGGAACACCATGCTCCAGCTGCATGCTAAGCAGCTGTTTGGCATCACAGGGAAACAAATACTAGCAAACAATACCTTTTCCCCCATCCATTAAAGACCATTTTTTGCAAAATCAGACGCTTTCCAATATTAGAATATGTTTCTCTTTTTATCCACTTTTCTCCCTTCTCACTTATTTTGTGACTTTCATTTAGATCTTCCCTTTTTTGTATTTTTTTTTTTTATCCTTTGTAATTGCTTTAGGAAGCAGCGGAGCCTGAGGTATGATTTGCTGCTCTTTCCATTTAAGCACAAGGACTCACATAGGGATGTGTTCTGACCTATAAAATACTTTTTTTTTTAAAAAAGTGAAAGAAAAAGAAAGGGAGGAAAAATCTGAACAATCAGTTTTTAAAAGGCAAGAAAGAAGCATCATGCTTTACCTCCAGGAGTGTCCCAGGTGCCCTGTACCCAGTTGGTAAGGGTGTGGCACATGGAAGGAGAGCAGACTTGTGCTCTCATTTTGGCTGAGATAGAGCCGATTTTTCTTCTTAGCAGCTACAATAGTTCTGTGTTTTGGCTTCAGTTTGGGAACTGGTATGAAAAGAATGCTGAGAATACACCGATGTTTTTAGTAGTTGCCATGAAATGATTTCATGACTTTCCAATTCCCTACATCTTGCAGATACACAAGATGCTGGGAGGGAGCATGGCCAGGGCAATGAACCCAAACTGGCAAATAGAACATTCCATATCATACAATATCATGATCAGTATATACAGGAGGGTTAGCTGGGAAGCTTGTTTCCCAGAGACAGCTTGTCTGGAATCGTGGTTTCAGGATTTTCTCTCCTGCAGGATCACTATCCAGGAATGCAGTGGTGAGCAACTGCACTGTAATCACCCAGTTGTATATTCTATTATTACTATTATTATGATTGTATTTAAATTGTTAACTTGTTTTTATCTCAACCTAAAAGTCTTCTTGCCTCCACCCCTCCAATTCTCTCCTCTGTCATGTAAAGTGGCTACCATGACAGTAAGCCAGATGAATATTGTGTTCAGTTACCACTCATGATCTAAATCATGCCATATCTGACACAGGCACTTGCACAAGGGACCACCACAGGCATGTGTATGTTGCTTCTTTGCCCCAGCCCTTGTGATGCTTTGAGCCTGCTGGTTTGTTCTCCTTAACCTTTTATATTTTTTCTTTTAAAATAAAACCCCACCTTCTGCAAGACTACACATGCTGATTTTATGGCCCTAAGCAAATGAAAGCAGAAATACTGTGCATCCTACTGCTGCCCCTGGCTCTGCAGGAACTGTCTGGGACAGTGGAGAAGCCCTGGAGCACTTGGTGCTCTGGGAACAGTGGCACCCACACCACTGCTGAACCTCCCAGGTAAAGGAAGCCCCAAATTGCTCCACAACTCCAGCATGTGCTTTGCACTGAGTGCTCTCTTCAACACCGTGAAAATGAAACAAAGACAGGTCATTTTCTAGGGCCTTACATTTGTGGTGGGTTGTTTTTTTTTTAAAACTGTGTAGGAAGTATGTTCCATGTCCCAAAGCTTGTCAAAGCCCTAAATCCTTAAAGCTCTCTGAAAAGAAACTTGATTGCATCTCTGTGAAAGGGTTTAACTACCTAAAGCTGCAGCCAGTTAACCTCATACCCCTTGACAGAGGTCTATGCCTAGGCGTTGAAGGCAAAGCTCTCCCCTTCCAGCTGTCCATGATTTTACAAGTACGCTTTCAAACTTGACTAAGTCTTCCTATCTTCATAGGGAAATGCAAGCAGCAGGATCCTTTTAACTTACAAGCATCACCAGTGCTTCTGTGCTTTTTAGATGGAAAAGTAACTGAAAGAATAGTGCCGTCTGCATCAGGTGAAAAGATTTTGAAGTGCCAGGAGCCTTTCACAGAATCACAGAAACATCCAGGTTGGAAAGGACCCTCAGGATCACCAAGTCCAACCTATAACCCTACTACTCTACAAGATTCACCTTAAACCATATCCCTAAGCACCACATCCAAACAATCCTTAAACACATCCAGGGGCAGCGACTCAACCACCTCCCTGGGCAGCTCATTCCAGTGCCTGACCACTCTCTCCATGAAAAACTTTTCCCTAATATCTTATCTAAACCTACCCAGTCTCAGCCTGAGGCCATTCCCCCTTGTTCTGTCTCCAATTACCTGAGAAGAGACCAGCAGCAATCTCTCCACAATGTCCCTTCAGGTAGTTGTAGACAGCAAGGAGGTCTCCCCTCAGCCTCCTCTCTTTCAAACTAAACAGCCCCAGCTCCCTCAGTCACCCCTCATAAGATTTATTCCCTAGGCCATTCCCAGCTTTGTTGCCTTCCTCTGGACCCGCTCCAGCACCTCCACATCTTGTGTTCAGTTTTGGGCACCACAATAGAGTACTTGATATGTGGCCTCACCAAAGCCGAGTACAAGGGGACAATCACCTCCCTACTCCTGCTAGCCACAGCATTTTTAATACAAGACAGGATGCCATTGGCCTTCTTGGCTGCCTGGGCACACTGCTGGCTCATATTCAGCTGCCTATTACAACCCCCAGATCCCTTTCTGCCAGGCAGCTCTCCAGCCACACTGCCCCAGGCCTGTGGCATTGCTTGGAGTTGTTGTGACCCAAGTGCAGGACATGGCATTTGGCCTTGTTGAAATTCATCCCACTATCAGGATCATTTTCCCTGAGCTGCACCTTCTCCATCTCTGCTGCCAGCTCAGCTGACTGATTTCTGTAGATCTGGGAGTGTTCTACCGCGGAACATAGAAGATAACCTCCACTTCAGCACTCCCTCCCCACTGCATGCAGGACCCAGCTCCTTCACACAGCATCCCTCAAGAGTGGTCCTTGCTCCCCTGGGACACTGAAAGCTGTCCCCAAGGAGCCAGAGTGGGAGCCTGGCTCCTACATGCTACATCAGCTCCTACTGACAGCAACTTCTGCTGTGTCTGGGTCTGCATCACCATTCCCATGAGTAATGCTGAAGTGCTTCTATTGGGAACAGAGGGAATTATTGATGGAAGCAGTAACACTATTTTATCTGCCTGAGCTGCAGACAGCAGATCTGGTCTATGAGGGACATTTAGCCTATCACACAGATTAAAAGATTTTGGTCAAAAATAGCATCTAGAGGGTTACAAAGTTGGAAACAACATCTTGACTTGATCTGCCAAGATAAGAAAAATGCATTCTTCATGTTTGCCTTCCTAACCTCTAGTAAAATATTTGAAACAGAGTTCCACTGGCATCATGAGTCTGTGCTTGTACTTTGCAGGCTGCCCAGCTTCCCAGGGTAGGGAGAGGAGTGTGCTGCTCCTGCCGGAGCCAGGGGTAGCTGCAGGCTAACCACTTCTTTCCTTCTGAGAAGTGACAAGCATGCTCAGTAGCACAGTCACGGTCCCCAGATAAATTCCAATAATAATATGTCACAACATCGGAAGAGAACTGCCTCCTTGGTCGCAGGGGAGATAAACTAGACAGGAGCAACAGAGGTGTATATCAATGCAATCAGTTTGACAGAGAGATCACAGACAGCAAATCCTGAGTTGCAGTGTAGAGATGAACAGAGTACAGCAACCAAGATAAAGTAAGCACAACACTCTGGGAATTTTTTTTTTTTTTAAATACAAGCTGAAATGAATTAACTTTGTCTTCCTGAGGGACTGCAGATTGCTATTGTGCAGCTTATGTCCACCCCTCAAAACACATCCCTTCCCAAGCCTGGAAATAATGCTGCTAATCTAGTGCAACAGATTTTGTGCTGTACTGAGCACATCCTCCAAAGGTACTGCTGTGAGCAAAACAAAATATGAGAAACCCCTTGGAAAAGTTTCAATATCTGCTTACTCTAGCTTTGAGCCTGATCCTGCTGGTTTCCCACCTGCCTGAGAGTGCAATGTCTCAGCCATGCTTGCTCAGTACATAGGAGACAGCATCAAACCCTTGAGGATTCCACTGCTCCTGCTGTGCCTGTCCCAGGCCCTTCTCTAGAACAAATGACAGATGGTGGCCAGAAAGTAACCTGTGGCTGAGGAACGTATCAGCCTTCCAACTGCCAAACACAGGACAGTGCTGAGTTCAGAGAGCCAATGCACAACATTGGCACTTCCAGCTAATATCAAAGCAATATTAAATGCCTCAGGCCATATTGGCAAAAGTATTAATGTTCAGGTCAAAATGACTCAAAAATAGGTCTTTTTTATTTCACATGATAAAAAGGAACTTCTGGGAAATGATTTTATGTTCCAGGAACTCTATCTTCTCTGAAGAAAACTGCTTGAAGTGGGAATTCTCAGCTAGCTCTCCCAAAGTATCCTTATTAAATAGCATCTTGGTGAGGCTTTTTGCAAGCTGCAAGGGCCCCATCTTTACATGGCGTGTAAAGCACGTCTTTAATTTCTTAAGTTAATTGGTTACTTTTAAAATCCACTTCCAACCACACAGACCACTGTGTTTGCATTACAAGCCATTTCCTGCCTTTTCCATGTGCTGGGAGCTACTGAGGCAGAATGATGGCTATTCCAAAAGACAAGTGGAGGAAAAGTAACGAAGGTCATAAAGTAGAGAAGCACAAAGCATGTAACTTTCCCTGGCAAATATCAATTTACTTATACAGCCACCCATCTGATGAAGATCTATTTCATGTCTGTGAAGAAGCTGAGGAGCTTTGCCTGGATTCCTTGGAGAGCAGAGAAGATCGCAACAGGCCCTACCCAAGGTAGCTTGGGCATCTCTTTAGCAGTAGTGCTACAGAATACTCAAATTGCTTTCAATGCTCAAATGTTTCTTCCTTTTTTTTAAAGGCAAGTGTGGGCTGTAAAAGGAGTAATTATCTTAGCTATATTTGTAAGAGAAAGGAATTTATTGTAATGAGAAGTACTGGAGTACAAATCATCCAAAAGAGCATGCAGTTTGAGCCGAATATACCTACACCTGAGAGGACGTAAGAATAGAAAGAGATGCATGGGGAGAATTTTGTGGTTTCAGTGAATTTATGACATCCAGAACAAATTCTGTCATGAAAACACGATCTGGGATTGGAAACAGCCTTGTGCTGCTAGCTAATTTTGTAAAAACAGCAAGGTCCCTGGAGGGCTGCCAAAACAGCCTGCCCCATCACCACACTGCAGCAGCTCCACAGTGGGATCCACCATTCCCCATTGCCCCTGCTTTGAAAAGTGTTTTGCAAAGCACTCAAGTATGTTGTGGAGCCAGAGCATCAGCAAGATTCAAACATGTATAAAACTGTTTCTGAAAGAGGGCTGCACGATACCTGTGTGGCAAACACAGCCTCGAATGCACAGAATCACACAGAATGTGATACCCTTCAGATATTTATAGACATTGATCAGATCCCCTCTCAGTCTTTTCTTAAGCCTAGACAGCCCCAAGTCTCTCAGTTTCTCTTTGTAGGGAAGATGCTCAAGTCCCCTATATTGATAATATTATTTAGTAGACGATAAATGAAGCAAAATAGTTTCTGTTCCTTCCTGAAGAGTTTACAAGATAGGGATGAAGAGAAAGAAAACCATAATCTCATTCTGCAGCAACACCATCCTGTGAAACCCAGCAGGCACTCACAAGTTGTCCTTAGGACTTGAGGTTACACTTAACTGGACCAGTACCAGACTGAGCAATGAGGCTGCTGTAGCCCAGGGCTCACAGCTTATGCCATGGTGCCCTCGTGCTACACACAGCTGAGTGCCACAGTATGGCCCAGAACTGTCCTGACACTAGCACCTGTCAGAGGCAACACTCCCCCTGGGTTCTCCTCCAGAATACTATAGGCCAGCTGAAAATACTTGTTTCTGAAGCAGCTGTCAGGGATGAGCTTTAACCAGGAGATATAACACTGAAGCTATTGCTAGTGTCTGTGATTCATCTGGATTCCTTCTACTCAAAGCAAGTGATTCATTTCTCACTGAAAGAAGTGCCCAAGGGAGGTGGGATGGTGACTTGCATGGAGCTGCCTCTCTTGCAGAGAGCAGCAAGAGCACCTGCCTCATTATCCCAGTCACAGCTCAGAACTGCTACATGCCCAATTTATGTAGGATTATTTATACAGAATGACTTAGTAGTGCTAACTTGAGCCTTCACAAGTTATTGAACAAGGTGGGGAACCAGGAGTGAAATGCCCTAACAAACAACAAGGCAATTAAAAATCTGCCTGTGATTTAGAGAGAAAGAGGAAAAAGTTTAGCACTGCAAGTGATGGGGAGAGCCAGAAGGGAGTGTCAAATATCTTATTATTGATAACATCTACTTTTGAAGCACCTGGTATTTTGGCTGCTTTTTGAGCTAAATTTGGTAGAAGAGCTCACACCTCAAGCTCCAGTAGAAAGCTTTAAGGTACTGGCTTGCTGGCTGACAGAATCACACAATGGTGGGAGTTGGAAGGGACCTCTGAAGATCATCTTCTCTAACCCTTCCACCAGAGCAGGTTTACCTAGAGCAGGTTGCACAGGACAGTTTCCAGGTGGGTTTTATAATGACTCCAGAGATGGAGACTCCACAATCTCTCTTGCCAGCCTGTTCCAGTGCTCTACCACCTTGAAGTAAAGCATTTCCTCCTCATGTTTAGATGGAACTTCCTAGGTTCAAGTTTGTGCCCATTTCCTCTTGTCCTGTCATTGGGCACCACTGGTAAAAGACAGACCTCATTCTCCTGACACCCACCCTTTAAGTATTGATAAGCATTGATCTCCCCTCAGTCTTCTCCAGGCTAAACAGCCCCAAGTCTTTCATTAGACAGATCACAGAATCGCAGCATGTCAGGAGCTGGAAGGGACCTCAAGAGATAATCTAGTCCAACTCCCCTGCCAGAGCAGGATGTTCTAGTACCCTAATGATCTTTGTAGCCTTTTGCTGTACCCTCTTCTCAAGCAGTTCTCCTCTTGAACTGGGAAGCCCAGAACTGGACCCAGTACTCTAGTTGAACCTTCTTTGACCTGCTAGTCACATTCTTCTTGATGCACCCCAGAACACTGTTATTTGCCTTCTTGGCCACAAGGGCACACTGCTGGCTCATGGTCACCCTGTCGTCTGTCAACACTCCTAGGTCTTTTTCTGCACAGTACCTTCCAGCAAGGCAGTCCCTCACCTGTTCTTCCTCCCTTGGTGCAGGAGTCTACACTTGCCCATGTTGAATTTCATAAGGTTACTCTGCCCAGCTCTCCAGCAGCAATAGGGCAAATCCTGGGCCAAGTCAAGCAGTCATACCCATTACATTCTTTCATTGGACAATCTTCTGTGGTGCTACTGCTCCCTTTGCCTTTCATGAATTAATCATTTTACAGAATATCTCCATTCCATCTCATCACAAAATTAATTTAAATGCTAAAACCACATTGCTGTCTTTTCACACAGTCAGTCCTGTGTTTCTAAATCCTGCACCCCAACCCTTTCCCTCCCAGCAGTGGATATTGCCAAATTAAAGCCACACAGCGCTGTTGCTAATGGTACTAATTATTATTGCTAATGGTAGAAGTAACAAGAAGATGATTAAAACATATACAGTACTCAGCATTCCTCTGGACTGCCTTTAGGATAGTGATTTGCATTTCTGTTTAGCGTAGCTGGCACTGGAGCGAATAGTTGTGTTTTAATGGTGCTTCTGCAAAATGCAATAGGGGCAAAGAAATGTGCAGAAGACTTAGTCACTTGCATTGTGGCTGAGAACAGAGGGAATATATCGCATGCAACATGTCTAGCAGCATTTAAAATGACTGCCATAAGCAATGAATAAATAAACAACAGAAATTAAAACTCTTCTTACTTTCCACAAACATTCAGATCACTGCCTGCCTTCTTTTCCTTTCCCCTTGCCCTCTACAATAACAGCTTAGGGTGATTTTATTCAGTAGATCTTGGTTTGATATTGAGTTTAATTCTGTCCTGTACAGGGGAAGGTTAGCAAATGAAAGGAGAAACCTCTTGTACCTCCTGTATTCTTAGGATCCGGCCATGTCTTAGGATCTAATATCAAGCAAGTTCCATATGAACATGACACCCCAAAGGTTTAATGGATTAAAAACCAATACTCCCTCCCCTCCCTACTCCCCACTAAACCAGAAGATTAATTTCCTTGATAAACAAAGGAAAGTTACTAATTGGCATAGTTTGAAAAGAACCCAACTGTTTTATACTTTGCCATCAGCCTGGTGAAGAGGAGGCTCAGGGGAGACCTTATTGCTGTCTGCAACTACCTGAAGGGTGGTTGTGGCCAGCAGGAGGTTGCTTTCTTCTCTCAGGCAACCAGTACCAGAACAAGAGGACACAGTCTCAAGCTGTGCCAGGGGAGGTTTAGGCTGGAGGTGAGGAGAAAGTTCTTCACCGAGAGAGTCATTCCCCACTGGAATGGGCTGCCCAGGGAGGTGGTGGAGTCACCATCCCTGGAGGTGTTCAAGGCAGGTTTGGACGTGGCACTTGGTGCCATGGTCTAGTCTTGAGATCTGTGGTAATGGGGTGGACTTGATGATCTTTGAGGTCTCTTCCAACCTTGCTATACTGTGATACTGTGATACATCCTTGCAGAGGAGATTAAAAAAAAAAAAAAAGAAGACAGAATAACAGTATCAGTAAGGCAAAGTATTTACTTTGAGATCACAAACTTCTGTGGTCTCAGATAGATAATTCTTGTTTCCTAATTACCTTGATTTGTGTGGAATTTATCTGTGATCCTCCATGAGCAGGGAGTGCAGCACAGAGTTTTGGTGCTGCAAAAATGCAGGGGGTGTCTCCTCAGAGCACCAACACCTCTAACTTGCCAGAGTGTGCCAATGACTTGGCAGAGATTTCCTTACAGAAACATTTTTAAGCAAGAACAGAAGATAGCTGCCCCTGGAAAGCACGTGTAAATTGGGCTTTTAGAGGTATTTTTGAATCAGGGTGAGAAAAGTTCTTAGTCAGGCATTCAAAGACAGACAGACTAAAACTGAGGAACCATCTCTTCCATTTTTTGAGGATCCTTTTCAGCAAGCAGAAAGAAGCAACCTTCATAACTGTACTTTTAACATTAATTAATTCACAGCAAATGTGGCTTAGTGCAGTGCCCCAGCAGGAAGTGATTCCCTGATCAACTGACTGGAACTCTCAGCATAACAACAGAAATAACCCAGCAGCACTATTACCCAGCACAGGAATAGAGCAGAGTCTCTCACTAAGTGTACAACTAGACAAGATGATACTCTCACAGTAATTCACTCAAAGTGGACTTCGAAGTAGGTTTTGGAAGCTCTGAGTTAACTTCCTTACTTTATCTGCTTTAGCTTTCATTTTATGTTAGGTGGCTTCTCAGCACAACCCAGCTGCTCTCCTATGGAAAGGGAACCCAAGATCCTTCTGAGATAAAACAACTGCTAGAAACAGGAGTTCCCACCCATGTTCATTTTTTTTTTCTTTCTAAATTTGATACCAGACCTCAAACAGTGAAATTAACAATGGTATTATTAACTGAGTTACTACCTCAGAAAGGAACAGCTTTGATCAAGTATAGTCTATTCTTTCTGGATGTTACAAAGCAATTTAATTCATTTTGAAAGGATTTCAAACTGTCAGTACTTCACCTAATGTTGTAATCCCAGAGTTTAAAAAGACAGATGACATCACTTGTTCCCCACAAAATGTGCATACATTATTGATTATTCCAAAGTCTCATGAATAAGGTAATTTGTAATCATTAAAAATTAAAGAGAATGTTGTTGAATGGAAAACAAGAAGGGCAAATTTTGCCCTTGGCTCTATTGCCATTTCCCTGCAGTGGAGCTGGAGCCATTTTATTATACAAGAGAAGGAGAAATAAGGAACGCTGCCTGTCTACATTGCAGATGACTGCTCAGAGATGCTCAGGTGGTTCTGCCCAAGGAGAAACCACAAGGACAAAGGATGTTTCAAATCCAGCTGAAGAGCCACTGCAATGCAGCCCCTTGTGCTCAAGTGCAAAGCCCTAGCACCTCTCTACAAGCTTCATGTTGGTTTCTGGCTTTCCTCTGCCATTTCCCTTCTGTCCTCCTTTTGCCTCAGAATAAGCTGAAGATAAAACAGTCATCAACACCCAGGACAGATATGGCTTATGGTCACTAAGGAGTCATGCCATAAACTGCTGTTATCCTTTATTACCTCCAAGCAGATTTTTGCTCAGTGGCAATCCAAGTGTTTGGAAAATAAATGTAATTTACCAAATTACTCCAGGCAATATTTCATAAGAGTTTTTTGTTTCTCCAGCATAGTCAAATCTTCTCAGTGCCCATCTCCACCTGGCTGTGCACACAGCAGCTGTTATAGCAGTCATTACCAGCTCCAGAAGTTATGTTGTCCTGAGAATAATTAATTTTAAATTCTCTTTTTGTAGAACAAAACTGTGGCAAGGACCTGAAATCACAGTCACATTATCTAGCTATTTGCAAAGCCATCCCAATAATGAAACACATGTCCCTCTGGAAATGGTACCAGCTCAAGAAAAGGCTTTTAACTGACATTTAAATGTCAAGCTACTGTGTTAAATGTTATGGGCATTTCATTGCCCAGCTCAGGAGAAGCATGAACACATCAAAAGCTCCTTAATAATCAACCACATTAAAAACTGATGGGGTTTGGCACCTAGAAAGACAACTACAGATGACATGTTTAACCAGGGCTGATGAATATCTACCTGATTCAGCCACACAAACGTAAATCCAAAGACATCTTCAGTAGACCACAGGGACTTGATCAAAACAATAATTTCAAGGATAATACATTCATTCCTCCTGACAAAGTCTTATCCTTAAGAGCCACATTCATTCTTTCTGCTTGACTTACTGTGAGTCTGCCTTGAGTCTGCCTTTATTCTACTGGTATCCTACTGGAAGCCTCAAGGACTAAAACCAAGTGCTCTGTTCACCCTAAGAGCGAGTAGTAACTCACTGTCCACAGCTATGTGTTTGTCTCAGCATCCGTCAGCAGTGCTGCTCCATTTACAATCTAAATTGATCTGGAATGATCCATTAGCCTTACACATGTAATTCAAAAGAGGATATTAGCAATAATCTCTTTAAATTGAAGCGATACACTGAAGTCCAATCAATTCTTTGAAAGACAGAAGAGGAATTGATTGCATATAGAAAACTCAACAATGGGCCTTTCAAAGCTGCAAAAAGATGGTAAACAAAGTTAAGAGTAGATAATAAAGTGCCAAAGCCACCAAGGGAATAGTAAAAGATTCATATCCATACTTGATATTCCCAAAGTCATCTCCAGAGAGCCTGCCATGGCTTGTGGATAGCTACAAGCCATACACATGGCATTTGCTAGCATTTGTTAATATTGCACAGTCATTTTCAGCCATGTATGTTGGGTATCATATTTGAATTTTCCTTATTCAGAACAGCATTACCAAAACTATTGACCAAAAATTATCTATTCCTTGAGTCCACTTAGAACTCAAGGTCTCTCCCTTGGCTACAGCAGAGGTTCAAAAGACATCTTCTTATGTGGGAGGTGGAGAGCGAACTCAAGAAAGGGCAGACTGTGCAGCACTGTGTTCTGCAGTCTCCCTGTTTACAGATGGGCTACTAGCATCAGAGGAAATCACACAGAAATGTCCATCAGCCAGTTTGCACTTCTATGATTACCCTTTGATACCTTCTGAAGAAGTTAGTTATTTCTGCAAAGAAATAATATTTCTTTGCCCATGGCTCTTCAGCTTGACAGAGAGAGGATACAAAAACACACTAAGATCTGCATCGGCCCAGACCCTTGAGTCTGTAGGGCAGTAGCTGTGGCACAAATATTTTGCTTTCTTCCCTCCATTCTGGTGCTCCCCACCTTAACAAGGTCTGGAGTTTCATTAAAAACATATTAAAAACCATGAAAACGTGGATGTTATCTGAGAAAATAAACTGTTTTTTTCTTTCCAGCCCTAATAAAATAATTTTTTTTAAAAAAGGAGGAAAAAAAAATATGTATATAATTAGAACATCTATTCTTGCCCCCTCAGTTGACAGTTCTCTCAGCAACACAGCATGCTCAGCCCCAGAGGTGCTGGATTTAAAACCTGTCTGCAGTATTGTCACTGTCATAACACAGTGAGCACAGAACCATACATCACCAGGGTTGTGAACTGCTTGAGTCTCTGCTTCTTTCGATAACCAAATAAGTTATTTCTAGATATTGCACAGCATTGAAAAGTTATGGAACAGTCTTTATGGTAGAGATCACTTTGCTCCTGGATTCATTAAAATACTCGTGCATTATAACACACCTGAGTAGCAGCATGAGGAATCTAGCAAATTTCCCACAGAGTTTCTGTCAATAGCAGGACTTGGCAGCTGTCACACTGGCAGAGTTAACGAATTTGTGGCTGGGACAGAGAGAATCACATGGCTGCCATCAGTCATCATCTCTGCTTTGACAAGTGAGGCAGGATTATTATTTTGTACCTCTGCTCAAGTGGATAATTAAGTTGTAATTTTCATGACTACAGCTGATATTATGAGGCAGAAATGGCCAGAAGATTTATTCAATTCATGCATGCACAGCACTAGCTTTCTATGTTCTGAGTTTCTTATGGAAATACCCCACATTGGATAGAGTATGTGGAGTATAGAAAGATATATGTGGTCATTTAGGTCTCCTTTAGGTGATTCACGTAGGTCCACCTGCAAAGTCCCTGCATTAACACTTGTAGCAGTCTTCCAGACTTGCCTTCAGACCTAGCTGGTGCCCTGGCTTCTTATAACACTTTATTTTAGCCGAATAAAGTGGCCTTGCCTTCTCCTACCCTTGATGGCCAGGCCCAAGGATGCTTGCTGATGGGGTGCTTCTCCAGACACACAAGGTGAAAGGACAGGGCAATGCAGCCCTTGCCAGCTTTGGAGCAGGGTGGCTCCTGTGAGGAGCTGGTGGAGGACAGGCAATTCTTGCAAGAAATAGGAAGCAACAAAGTAGTACAGGAGCCTTCTGCATGCACTGCAGAATACCTGCCATGGGGTGCATTTGCTGCTCTATATACTACAAGGTTTACAGAAAAAAAGGACTCTACAGAACACTATTGCTCTCATCCCTAACAGCTAGAGCAGCTGGAGGAGCAGGACCTGTGTGTCAATCAAGCTTTCGGGGATTCATTTTTGGCCAGGTTAAGGTAAATGTGGCATGTAAGCCCTGTGACTGCTACCCTCTCACTCTTAGCTGGCTTTCCATTAAAATCACCATGACACATTTAAAATCTGTGTTCAGTGTAGCATAGAAATACCTAACACAGTAGGAGCTAAAGATTTCCCTGCCCGCAGGATGCCTTTCCATGCTCTGTGCAATAATTCATGCTCCTCTCTCTAAAACCTCAGTGGTGAAAATTAAAAGGAGATGACACAGACCCCTTCTCCTGGCACTGCCTGCAAGACCTGTGACCTGTGCATGGTCCCTCTGAAGCAAGTATGGAGCTGGTTGGAGCAGGACCAGCCACTTTCCTGACCAGGTAAACCTGGTAGGAAGTGGCCATTTGCCAGACTTGATAAATAAATTCAGTAAAACTCAGAGATGCTCCTGTTTATAGTTTCTTTCTCCCTTGGTCAGCTTAATTTTCATCACACTAATTTTCTTAATGCTTATTAGCACTCTTATTTCTTTTCACAGGAAGAGGTTTGCTCTTAAATGGCAGTTTGAGACTGTAATTTCCCCAAATTACCTTCTAGCATGGCTGTGTGGATGCCAGACATATGGACAAACTCTCTATTTTATTTCACAGCAGTAAAATGACACTACAGAGATGCTTTGGTGCTGCCTACTTCCCATCATAAGAAGGACACAGAGCTGTTGGAGTGAATTCAGAGAAGGGCTACAAAGATAATCCAAAGGTTGGAACACCTCTGCTATAAGGATAGGCTAAGGGAGGTTGTTCAGCCTAGAGAAGACTCCCAGGTGACCTTAGAGCTGCCTGCCAATACCTGAAGGGATCCTGCAGGAAGGCTGGAGAGGGACTTTGTATAAGAGTGTCTAACAATAGGACAAGGGGGAATGGTTTTAAGCTGAGAGAGAGAAGGTTTAAAATGGATCTTGGGAAGAAGTTCTTCAGTATAAGGGTGGTGAGACTCTGGAATAGGTTGCCCAGGGAGGCTGTGGATGTCTCCTCCCTTGGGGTGTTTGTGCCAGGTTGGATAAGGCCTTGAGTAGCTGAGCCTAATTGAGAGGTGTCCCTGACCATGGCAGGAGTAGATGGTCTCTAAGGTTCCTTTCAACCTAAGCCATTCTATGATTTACAATGATTCTCTGTTGCTCAATCTCCACTGGCTGTGGGAAATGCCTCACATTTCAGAATGAGAAGCTTTGAAAGGCATTGGAAAGTCCTGCTCAAAATAAGAAAAAGAAGCCTATCTCTTTTCAGAAAAGACAACTGACATTTTCCCTTTGTCTATTAAAAACTACTTCAGGAATAATTCATTCAGGGTTAACATGGCTTGAGAGAATAAAATGGATCTGAAAAATAACAAAATGAAAAGGAACATAGTTTGCTCAACATCAGCATATATAATGAAAACTAGAAAAGATATGAACCAGTCCCAGTACTGACTGCATACATCTTTCTTGATTTCTGAGAAGTATATACCTTTGATTATAGAAATGCAGGCATAAATATTTCAGGCATATAACAAGTTTACATATAACTAGATTTGATTAGAACCTTTCGTATCCAAGCAATAAGGCTGTGATGAAGAGGTATAACATCAAGCATGCAAAAAAACTTTTGTATTCTCATGAAGCTACAATTTCAGTTAGATAAATATGATAATTAAATCTATCAACTCCAGAATATCTATAATGATTCTAGTGTTTTAACAGAACATTTTAATTAATGATTAAAAATTAACTCTAGCACTATAGGCACTCAAGCTTCAGATGCAGGGAACACTCAGCTTCTGCTGAAAACAAGGATAGAGTCCTGTCAGCAGAATTTTGAGCCATTAAGAGTTTGACCAAAACTATCCTTTCCTTCTGACCTTAGACAATATGGTGAATGGAACAAATTGAGAATATCTTCCAGTGCATACAGTGAACACACCTGATGTGAGCTCTGAAAGTATTCAGTGCTTGCATCATACTTGTAATCAGGGCATAAAAAAAAGCCCAACATCTAAGGTGTCTTTAAGTTCAAGAAAGGTTTTGTACCCACAATAAGTTGTCCCTGGTTTAATTCTGCTTGTTTCTCTCTCCAGGAATGGGAGAAAAAAGTACTGGTCACAGACTGTGCTGTCTCTGTTAATCCAGTAATGTATCTGTTGTTCCAGATTCTGCACATTCAATAATTTTCTAGCAACATGAGACCAGAGCACAATGTGCAGAGGGGAACAGAGAAGCTCTTTGCTGTGTGGGCACCAAGTCATTGACTGAGACATTGCTAAAGGCACTGGGAAAGAACAATCTGCCAGTGGGTGACAATTCTGCACTCTGCTTAAGCTCCATTAGATGCATGGATGATACTATTGAAAAGGGGAGGAACCCATGTGTTACACTACTTGTGTGTTAGCACAGTGTAGAGTTCCTCCATCACCAGTCACACCAGCTCCCAGCCAGTGCTTTTCAGCTGCTACATTTCCCTGCAGCCTAACGGGTGGGAAAGGGAGAAATGTTCCATCAAGGATCAGCCCTTATTCTTTGGCTGCATGTTCCCACCTTGGATATGTCCATCTTTCCAGCCTTCAGACATTGTAAATAACCAGAAAAAGAGGACTAATTTCCTCTAGAAATAAGCCTTCCAGGAGATACCTTTTTGTGTGCCTCCTTGTCACCCCTCTGTAACTTCTGCACATTCCAGCTCAGCCTCATTAACTTGATCTTCTGGTGAGGAAAACAGGAGTAGAGCCTCCAGGACACATAAACTTCTAAAACAGGTAATATATGAATCTAAGGAGCTAATGATTAATCTGAATCATTAAAAAGGCAAGGAGCCTGTCATTAAAAGGTGAAGCAGTCTCTCGAGTGAGATGGACCCCAATAAATCACCTTTCTGCAATCCTTACACTACCACACAACCCCATTTGAAGCTCACAATAAAGTTACTATTTTCTGACATTAATATCTTTAAAGCTTTCAGAAATAATTCAAATCAATCTCAAGTTCACTGTGCTAGATGTAAAAGAGATCCTCCACATACTACTTGATTGGTAAAAGCAGTCATAGCTCCATGGGGCTGCACTCAATGAAGCTCTGACAGTTGACAGCAGTTGGCTATTTCTCCCCTTGACTCCAAAATCTAAAACCACAGAGGGAGTAAAACACTCTGGAAACAGGAGTTACTGAAACATGTCCAGAGAAGATCAGTGGAGCTGGTGAAGGGTGTGGAGAACAGGTCTTGTGAGAAGCAGGTAAGGGAACTGGGATTGTTTAGTCTTGAGGCTGAGGCAGGGGCTGTTGCTCTCTACAACTCCTTGAAAGGAGATTGGAGTGAGGTGGGGGTTGGGCTCTTCACCCTACTATCAAATGCTAGAACAAGAGGAAATGGCCTGAAATTGCACCAGGGGAGGTTTAGGTCAGAGATGAGGGAAAACTTCTTTCCTGCAAGAGTGGTCAGGCACTGGAACAGGCTGCTCAGAGCAGTGGTGGAGTCACCATGACTGAAGGTGTAGACGTGGCACTTCAGGACATGGTTTAGTAGGCATCATGGTGTTGGGTTGATGGCTGGACTCAATGATCTTACAGGTCTTTTCAAATGGAAGCAATTTTAAGATTCTATGAAAGGTGGTATTGGGCTGCTGTACTCCTAGAGAGAGAGAACTATTCCTGACACAGCGCATGTCTTTGCTCTTTCAGCATTCATGTAATTATAGCCAAGTCTTTTGAACATTCAATGCATCTCCCAGAAAATGAGACATCCACATATTGTGGCTTAATGAAAAGAACTGAAGGAAATGTACCAAATTATTGGTTAACAGGCAGCTGCTTCATAAATGCTTTCTCCCATCTGTTTTCTCCTTCTCCTTATATCAGCTCGTTCAGCCTAATGCCTATAAAATGCTGAGCCCAATGTTTCAGGGCTTCTCTAAACTGTCCTGTCAGTGCTCATAGGTAGCTTCAGCAACTGTGTCCTCGATTTGGCAGTTCCCACCACTGCACACAGTCTGGACATGGCTAGGAAAGTGCTCTTGTGCAAACACACTTCATTGGGCAGGGGTGAGCTGAGAGCAGGGACAGACAATGCAGCAGTCAATACCAAATAACACCTATTTTAAAGACACACACATACATATTTCTGTTAATTGAGATCTTAATGCTAACAAATCTGTCAATAGCACATTTAGTTTTCCCACCTTTCTCTTAAGCTCCCTCACTCACTCTGGAGTCACAGAGTGATTAGATAGAGCTCTGCTAAGCAAATGCCACATTCAGAAATGCCTCATGCAAGTCTGCTCCTGGGAGAGTCATTGGACTAAATACTTCCTTTTGCAGTGTGATAACACACAGAATATCCCCAGCAGCAGAGGCAGAGCAGGTTCTTCTTCTCATGTCCTGTGAGACAGAGAGAAGATTGCAGACAGACTTAGAGGATTTGCGATTTGACCTTAAAAAATATATTCATGTGCAGCTTTTTGAGCAACACAAGCAGCAGCAAGTGGATGTGACGCATGCCATGTCCCAGGCTGTTCAAAAGGTCTGCCGTGGGTCATTTCCTGGATGGAGATCCTGCCATGGATCTCCTCATGAAGGAGCAGCTTGGTGGCAAGAGGACCAGGCTGAGGCTGTCTCAGAAGCAAGCCTGCTCCGTGCCTACTCTGCTCTCCAAATTGGGTGTTTGACTTCTCTCACACCACCTTCCTGATGCCACAAGTGGTATCAAGATCAACAAACATAGATAAGACCAAGTTTGCTCAGCTACAGGGATGTCTCATGGATCAGTAGATGGTAGCTACATTGGGTAAGGCCTCTTCTGATACCACGAAGATTCTTGAATATCAGGTCCAAACAAGCAGCATGTTGCTTGAGGTGTGGAAGGCACTTTTCCAGCAGTGCTCTACATCCTGTCCTGCTGATCCAAATTAATCTAACCTAAGAGCAGACAATGGAAATGAAATTCCCCTGGCTCCCCGTGGAGCACACAAGAGCAGGTGTCTGCACAAGTGGAAGCAGTGAGAGCCATCAGCCCACTCCCCTGCTCCCCTGCTGTGGAGCTTGGCCCAGTAATACAGATAATATTGACAATAATTCCTTCCTAATTTACCAAGCTAGCAAAACTGCAGAAGCAAACAGGTGTGTGTACTTGTCTGATTTTTTTTTTCCCCTAGCGAAAAGAGTGATTACATTCCTCTTCATTCCAACTAGACCCGCTATCATAAAATATTCAGCTCAAGCCATCCAGTTCCACATAATTACCTGCCAAAATTCACTAACAGATCTCCTTCTGCCATCAACATGAAGCTGGCTAATCCCCTGGGAACCTCTTTTTTAATTAAACACCTAATACGGTATGATAAACATTGAAAATATGCACTGCTCCTCTATTAAGACTGTGGCTTGATTTCTGAAGTGCACCTAATCAATTCAAGTGTAATATTTACTGTGGCAGCAAATCTTTGGGGCTTAATATTTCAGGTAAAGGTTGGTTTAGTGATTTTATTAAGAGAAGGAGTGAGTGAGCACAAATAAACCACAAAATCCTAGTTCAGTCTGATTGCTTACTCCAGCTTTGTGTTTCCTTTCTCTGCTGTCTACAGAGTTTAGTGGGCTCAGCTCTGGGCCTTTACCCTTCCTCTCCTGGTCTGGACTAGTGGTTCTGTGGTAATGTTCACCTAATCTGTAAATGCATCCTCTACTAGTTGCACAACATGGCAGGGACTGTGAATAATCTCATGTAAAGCAAACTAACAATCGTTAAGCTCTGGCTCTGTAGCGTCTTCATCTCTTTCCTTCAGTCCATTTCTCACCTTCATATCAGTCTTGCAAAGAGCCTGTCCTGTTACTGCAACTACAGTGTCACCAAAATGTCCTTGGGGATCCTCCATCATCATCAATTTGTTATTATCTATTTACCTAATGGGCTTGAAGTGCACCTCTCCGCCTGGTAAGTCAGAAGAGCTTCATAGCTATTTTGACAGCCAGAAGCTGCTGCCAAGCGTTGTTTGCAATCCCTAGGGGTGCGCACAGGGGGTGCTCTTGGTGTCCAGTTGAGCAGTGATGTTAGGAGCCAGAGTTGGTTACCCTCCCAGGAACCTCTGTGAACACAGTTCTAGGGAGCTCCTCTCCACAGGCACTCCTGGCATTATTATTGAATTCAAAATTCCCAGAACGAAACCAGAGATAAAGGATTTTAAGGATCAAACAACACAACCACTGATGATAAGGGATAGCTACCATAATTAAGACAGATCATCTTTCAGAACTGTTACATGAAAATCCTGTTTTCTGGTGAAGAATAGAGCCCACTGAAAAGCCATGAATTATTTAAAAGCCATGCAAGCTGATCTGGTTATTACTAGAGTGAGGATTTGCACAAATAGCAGTGTTACAGAAACTCCCTGTCTTTGGAAGGCAATTCCCCCACTGCAATAAAACCTACTTTTGAATGAAAAGGACATACAGTGTGGGCATACTGATCTGAGCTCCTTGAAAGGAGGCACATTCATGGCACTGAATGTGTTACTGTTAGTCTTCAGGCTCTGAGATAGATGGAGTGAGATTAATGCTTGTCCTCCAATTAGGAAACCCAGTTCCCAGCTCTGAGATGGAATTCTCCCCACGCAAGCTGATTTCAGAAACCATATTGTCCTGATGTTTGGTAATGAAGCTTTTCATGCACCTGGAGACAGGGAAACAAATGAGGCTGAGAATTCCCTTTACTCCCAGCTACTCCAGAGCATCCTCCACAGTGAGTGCTTTATGGAGTGTGGCAAAGGCAGGTGCTCCTTCTGCCAGAATAGCAAATTTCCAGGGCTAAACCATAGCTGAAATAGGATGTTTAGCTATAACGTGGCAAACACTCATGTAATAGGCAGGATCTTTGTTCACTCATCTGGAAGAATGAATTGCAGAAACAAATCAAGCTGTCAGGGAAATGAGGACATCTCCCCTCTGCTGATAACTTAAGCCCCTTATTTCTGATTCAGTTCACAGGTGCACTCATGCATCTGCCACTGAAATCAATGAGACTTGAACTTATAGATCCCAGTGTAAATGTGTGGATTGAAAAGGTTCTGAAAAAGCATTAAAATACCATGAGGCCAAAGGCTGTCTGCAATCACACTCACATGTTTTTCTGTAACCAGATCAAGTAAAAAGCATAGCCTAAGTCACAACAAATAAAAGTATCCAATAAAAAAAAAAAGAAAGAAAAAGTCAAGCAGAAATACATTCTACTGGCATTTACACGCATTTCTTCTAATCCAGAGCTCAGTTTTTGCAGTTTCTCCTAAGTCAGCCCAAGATGCTGGCTTGCAATCCAGAAGGCACTGGTAAATGTAGACCACCTCAGCTCCTCAGACAGTGTCACTCATTCACAGGTGACAGAACCTGAAGACCAGAAAGCTTTCCAGAGGAGATTGTGCTCATAAATGATACATGGTTTAAATTCATATCATGATTAACAAAACTTGAACGAGACTCATTGAGAGTGTCTTTGGGCTGCTACTTCATGGGGCTGGTTGTGCAAGCCTTTGAGAAGCTACTGACTTAATTTGATACTAACTCCTAGGTGTTATTATTTGGAGGGCAAGGATAAACTCTCTTACTGACATTCCTTCACTAAACATTGTTGGGATACAAACCAGGCTTTGGTCTCTCCACCATAAGTGAAGTTGTGACTTCTCCCTGCCTCTGGCCTCCACACGATTTACTAAGGTGGTAACTCCTAACTGGTGAAACTCCATCAGTTCTTCCCAAGGCAATTGCCACACAGACATCCCTGTCATTGTCCTATTTGCAGCTCAAGCCTTGTTTTCTGTTTCTTGGCAGAAATTAAAAATATGGGCCACTGTAAAGATTTTAAGCACCACTCTTCAATCAAGTGAAATATTAAAGCCAAAGGTAATTCAGTGGCAGGCAGTAAGCATTGGAGGACCTTATCTAATTTGCTGTCATTTGCGGTAATCTCCACGATTCATATTACCATGAAGAACATGCCATAAGCTGGAATTCATCACTTCAGCATGGTCACTCAGGGAATGTGTGCCAGCAGGAGTGATTGCTCCTCTTGTCTCCTAAGCCTCTGGCCTGAATATTGAACTCTCTGCACTGCAGCAACCAACACAAAAATAACCACCCCAAAGGCTGTGCAGGATATATGACCACTAGAGGTTGGTGATAAACATGCAGCAGAGCTCAAGGAATATATGAGGGTGCAAGTCCTTCCAGGAGCAGCTACCCATCATCAGATGTGGGATATGGAGTGTCTATGGTTCTCAGTCATAGTACAGACCAAAAAACCAGAGAAAGATCACCCATTGTTCTCTCTCCGATGCATTTATTGCCTTTCTGGTTTCTATTAATAAAAAACAATTAGAAGATGAAGAGACTCAGGGGTTGCTAAACTCACAACGTGGTAAATTGCTGCTTCCCTGGGGATGTACTCTCTGCTGGAGTCACAAAGGTCACACAATGGAGAAGAACAAGGAAGAGAGTAGGCCCAGATCAAGGATGATTTGGTGGCACAGAAACAGCTGTCTTAGAGGAGGTCTGACGAGACCAAATCCAGATGCCACACCAGCTCAGCTGACAGAATCTCTCTTCACATGTATGAAGGATGAAGGTTCAAGTTTAAGATGAGAGGGAAACAGAAGATGGCTGGAGGGGATCCCAGGTACATCTGCATATCATGTGAAGGTGTATGTTGTGCCAGAGAAGCCACGTCTACCCTGGCTTTACTCTGGTAGCATGGATGGGGATTACAAGAATGGCAGCAACCCAGATGCCAGCACATGCTGCAAGAGCTTTCCAGGGGCTCTTCCTGAACTCCCTCCCCATTCCTCTGCTATTGCTGAAGCCACACTAACAAAGCTGTGCCTGCACACACCACAATAACCTCTGTTTGCTCTGCAGATACACTGATGGTGTTTCAAACCAGGTGCTTCTGCCTTACTCCACACCTTTCTATGTATTAAACTGCTCTGTATGTCATGACATCTCCTCCCAGTTAGACCTTCCTTCCTACAAAGTACACTTTTCTTTTGATCTAATTTAATCTTTCTATTCTGTATTGAATTGCCTGCTCTAATAAGACAGCATAACCTTAGAAAGATGAGAACAGCAAATAGCAGCTAAATAATGTTTTTGTTACATCAAGGAGAAATGAAACACAGAGAAAACATGTACAGGAGATGAGGAGAGTGTGTCTGAAGCTGCCTCTGCAGCAGAGTCACATGTTGCACATCACCTAATGGAGGACCTTTTCCTAGATCAGTTGCACCTAGAAGCATCCCCTCCCAACTTGGGCACCAGAGCTGACAGATGGTACAGGACACTCTTCAGTGCTAACATAGCTGATGTAGGGTTGAACAAAGGATAGTTCAGCATTATTCTGCTACCTTTGGATAGAAACCAAGAGAAATAACCCTTTGCTTATCTCATGGTGAAACAACGCCACCATGCACTAACCCTATCTCCATCTCACCAATTACACGAGGCAAGAAAGCCCCCAGCAGAATCCCAGCTATAATTAATTGACATCTATAGGCCCTTGCAAATTGTACCTGATTCTCACTGTCCCACTCAGTACCTTTTGTGTTATTAGCTATGGTCACCGATTTGTTGCTGTTACTCAGGCTAATAAATAGTATAAAGTATTTTATTCATTCGGCCAGAGCTGGAAAGCTCTCAAATGTAGTTTAAGAGATCAGAGTTATGTGGCAGGGTGATGAAACACAGATCTGCTGACAGAAGAACTGTTGGAAGAAGAGAGTCTCAGCAGTGCCTGGGCACCCGTTAACCCTGCTGATGCCCACGACAGCTTAGTTTTCACCACCAACCCCTAATCTTGTGGTTTCTTGGCAGGCTTGGGGCCTTCTAGAACCAATACAGAGTCTAATCGCTAGTCCAAGAAGATCTTAAAAGCTTTATGTAAGGCAAAGGCTTAACATGAGCCACACATCAAGCTGACCACCAGCCTCTCAAACCTGGCACTTATTAACTACTTGGAAGTATTTCTGCTACTTGCTTGCCACTGGGTCAGTGTAGACCAAAGTACATCTTTTTCCAGGGTTTCCAAAATATAACATACTAGCTTTACAAAAGGAAAAGTATCCTCAAAATTATTCACATCTGAGAAATGGATATCACATACTGATTGAGGGCAGAGTTGCTGAGATGAAGGAGTGATGTGGTGGGTTGGGCACCTGCCCAACTCCCTTCTCCTGGTCGGGCTAGGCCAAAAAGGCTCCTGCCAGCTGCGTGTGTTTGCTGCTCAGCTCTCCTAGCAAGGAAAGCAAGGATGCTACAGAGGGGAAATCAGCATGGAACAATCAATCTGATAAGAGATAACTGAGATTAACTGAGGGCTGCATTCAGAAACATTTGAGAGATGGTAGCACTGCACAGTAAGTGGTTTGTTTGTCTCCACAGTACAGCCTTTTCCCTTTCTACAGAATTGCCAGAGATTTCAATATATTTTTCATTCATTCCTTTCTGTGATATGCAATGCACTTAATTTGCTGGTGGGTTTAATGACTCATACATTACGTTCTGTAGGGCTCTCAGTACCACAGGATTTAGGTACACAGAGAGATGCTAATAGGTAAAGCTACAGACTTGAGCAAGGCAGCCATGTGCCAGGGAAGGGCAGCATTTGACCCCCTCATTATTGTTTCATATTCTCTCCTGCAGAAAACATTAAACAGCAATTCACCAGAGAAAGGGCAATCATTTTTCAGATACCACATGAAAAAAATACCAGCCTGGTCTGCACTAGATTACGTAGGACAATATATAATACACTGCTAGCAAGTTATGACATTGATTCATTTCTTGTATTGAATTTGTTCAAAGTAATGAATGTATTACTTGTACCCTGAAGGCCCCAGTCTTTTCTCTCCCCTTTATTGATCACTGCTTTATAATTTTGCAACTATATGCAAAAAAAGTGATTAATAGAACTTACTTTCTAGTCTTAAAAAAAAAAAGTATATGCAATTTGTGTTTGTAGAGTCTGCTTCTGCCTAGCCAGAAGTAAAGCTGCTGGCACTGGGTAGCATTATCTGATACATTAGCCTATATTTCAGCACTGAAAACAGTAAGAGGTTGCATTAACACTAAACTGAACCACATTCATCTCTCCAAAATCACCCTCTAAAACATGGGTGATGGGCTAACAAAAGTTAATGATGACTGCAAAAATATCTATATAATCTTTAGGAGGAGAGCATGGAAATAACTTGGAAAATGTGATTCTTAATCTAAAGCAATGACAGAAGTCTCAGTTTCTGCAAGACAACCAGAGAATTAACAACAACCTGTTGAGGTGGGAGGATGAAGGAAGGTGAGCTAAACAAGAGTTTACAATACAGCTACAAGGGTAAAGGGGGGGGTTGAAGGATGCACATTGGTGCAGATGTTCACTACTCTTCAATATTACAGTAATTCTTTTAGAACAGAATAGTTAATTGGGTTGCAGTCTACAACAGACATCTGTACAACCCAATCCTTGGCCTAAGCTCTAGGCCATAGAGAAGTGGCAAAAAAATCTTCCAACAAACTCGCTGGCAGCTACTGAAGAACCTGAACAAAGGCAGAGAAAGAGAGGGCAGAGAGAATGCCTGATCCAAGACAAATGTGATCATGCCTGAGTGCTTTAAAAAGCCTGAAAATAGGAATGAAGTTGCATCAAGTCATGCTAAGATGGTTCTCTCTGAAACTGCTTCATTTGTAGAAGGGTGAGCGTATACAGACATTTAACAGTCACAGGGACATTGTCATGAACTGCTGTAGGTTAGGACAAAACAGCTTGTGCCTGGGTAACTGTCGTGGTAGGCCTGGACAGGCCAAATTAGGCTTGTGAATGTCCTGGCTTATACAGACATTTTTCTGCTCTCCCTCCTTCTGTTTTGGGGAAAGCAACC